>PVLD010011211.1:0-66413 GCA_004027595.1 Dinomys branickii
TGTCTGTATATGGGTCCATACATCTACAATTCGAAGATATCAATGGATAAAACAACAACTACTGTTGAGACCATATCACCTTGTCTATAGATTAGTTGTGATTGTACTATTTTCTATGATATTTGGTGTCTGTTTGTCAATATGTTTTTGTATTTTTATGTTTCTAAAATAAAAAAAAAAAAAAAAGAACTTAGTATAATTACCTTAGCTATTTTGTGCATATATATACATATTTTCCCTTCCTTCTTTCTATCTTTTGTCTTTTCCCTCATCCCAGTTAAGTTAATTTGTTTCCATCCACTCATCTTTCCTTGGTCAGTTCAACAGAATATGACAAAATAGATGTGACAGTGCAGGCCTATAATCCCAGCATTCAGGGAGGCTGAGACAGAAAGATTGCAGGTCCGAGCTCAGCTCAAACAACACAGAAAGACCCTGTATCAAAAATATGTAATGTTTTAAAATGCTGAGGATATAGCCCAGTGTGAAATCCTTGTAACTTGGAGCTATGGCCAGAGCTATAGGCAGCCCCTGACTCTAGTGGCCTCTTGACCCCTTGCTCAAGCAAATCTCTCAGGGGCAATGATAAGAAGCACAGGCAGGCATATTCACACACACACACACACACACACACACACACACACACACACACACAGCATATCACAAGGCTTTGCACACACATGGTAGAGGCAGGAATATCTTCAAGGCATATGGAAGGCAGGGAGATGGAGAGGTGTGTTGGGAGCCAGGGCGAAGCAAAGAGCGTTGGCAGCACGGGAGGGGACAGAAATAACCAGCAAATCCCCTCTCTGTTCAGCACCACCAGTGACGAGCCTCGACAGACAAGTGACAGGAGTGAACAGGACATGGATCTGGGCTCACACAGTGGACAGGTTGTGGCTCCAGATGGCAAAAAAAAAAAAAAAGAAGAAGAAGAAGAAGAAAAGGAATCATGAACAACAACAACAGTTTTATTCAGTTTGAACATTTACAAAGTTTTCTTTAACTGTTGCTCCCTTCTGGGAATCCAGCTGAAGACAGTCGAGGGGCGGACTTCCCAGGGGCACCAGTGATGCCAAAAGCTGGTGACAGAGCATGTGCACAGACTAGCCAGCTCCAGAGGCAGGTGGGGAGGAAGCTCTCACTGCAGGACCCAGGCGACAGGCTGTCAGAACTTATGGTTTGGACTCTTTCTCTCTAAAGATACAGAAGCTTTGAGCTGTGCAGCCTGGACAGCTGGGCTGAGCAAAGCTTGTCTCATGCCGTGGTCAGCCGCTTCCTTTGGAGACGCTGCTTGCAGGGCATCCTGGCATGCTTTCCCATGCTGCTGGCAGCAAGTCAGGATGTGCTCGATCCAGAGGAGACTAGGCAGCAAGAGAAGAGAAAGCAGAAGTGGATGTTTCTAAAATATGCTCTGCAAGGCAGAAGCTTCTAAGAAATGTCCACTCCCTCCCCTGCAGTTCCTGTCTGTGTGTGAGATGTGAGAAATGTGCGCAGGAGATGGAAAATTAAGGAAGCTTTTAGGGAAGCTAAAGTGATTCCAGGGAGGTGGCTGGGCCCCCTAATCTCACAACACACCAGGTCCCTTCTGCTGGAGAGAATCCCCAGGGAGCATGTGCAAAGGTTGCGGTTGCTGTCAGCATCACGAACAGCAGTCCCACCGCTCAACCATTGAACAAGTGGGTATCTCTTCACAGCCAGGACCTAGCTCCTTGGACTCAGGCCAGGGCAAGCCCCATTCCCCAGTGTGGATGCCAACTAATACTAAACCAAGAATGAGAGTCCCTCTTTCCTTCCCAGATCTCTAAGGAAAAGCGGTCGTCTCCGGGACTTCCAAAGGGAGGGAAAGAAACCAGGTCTATCATCATGAGATCACCAGGCCTCATCAGATCTTTAGCCGAACTCCATCCCAAGGCCATGTGATAAGTGGAAGTCAAGCATTCTTCCCACATTCTGCTTTCCTTGGAAAACCCAATACACGAAACAACACATTTTGTAAATCTATTTCACCTCGACTAACATAAAATTGTAGTGTTTCTATTGAATCTCAGTTGACCTGGTAGCCACAGGGGCATTGGGGAGCTGTAGAAATGCAACAAGTGTGATATCAAGAAATATTGTTGAAAAATAGATGCTTAAAGTTTAAAAAGTTTTACAGTACAAGACACGCTGTCATGAATTGCCCTCGAAATCCTCGCCCCTCACTTTGGATGCACTCATCCCATCCTCCTTGCCACGTTCGGCAGCAGTTCTGCAGTCCTTGTTGCTGAGTGTCTTTAGTTCCACTCTCCTGGCTGCCATGATGTCCTGAATTCATTCAAAACATTTCCCTTTCACAGTTATTTTGACTTTGGAGAGAACCAGAAGCCACATGGTGCCAGATACAGTGAACAAGTGGATGAAGACAAAGTGTCCTGTTTTTATGAGCCTACCTCTTTGTTGGATGGCACCTGGCAGCAGTATTCATATTATATTTTTATGACACCTGGAAAAGACATCGAGGAAGGAGGACTCCAGAGCTGCTGTAGGAAGTGGCAAGAAGAATGATATGAGTGTATTCAAAGTGAGGGGAAGGGTTTGAGGGGATTGATGGATGGCAAGGTGCTTTTCACTGTAACAGATTTTTAATAAAAACATAGAATTTCAACCAGCCCTTGCAAGGGGTTGTTCTACATTTTGACCATGGTACCTTGCTCATAGCTTGCTGTCTGTCTCTGTGTCTCTATCCACACAGCTCCAACACAGAGCCTCACATGAACACACAGGGGAAAGCTTTCTGACATGATTAAAATCCTTCCTACATGTGATACAGATGTGTACATTGATTTCCAGGGGTGCCATCTTTATTACTGAATGCTCTTCAGTGGTATAAAATTACTGTAGGCTTCCAATAATGATATTTTGATTCCTAACAGAAGTCCAGATCTTCAAAGATATTCTTTCTCTTTCTTCCCTCATCCTTTCCTTTCCTTTCCTTTCCTTTCCTTTCCTTTCCTTTCCTTTCCTTTCCTTTCCTTTCCTTTCCTTTCCTTTCCTTTCCTTTCCTTTCCTTTCCTTTCCTTTCCTTTCCCTTCCTTTCCTTCCTTTCCTTCCTTTCCTTTTTCCTTTCCTTTTTTTCCCTTTTTATTCTTTCAGTGCTGAGAATTGAACCTAGTGCTTTTGCACTGAGCTCCACCTCAGCCCTTTTCTGTGCTATTGCATTTTAAGACAGGGTCTTACTACATTCCTAAGTTGCTGGACTTGAATGTGCAATCCTCCTGCCTCAACTTCCCAGAGTACAGGCATGAGAGACGCGTGCCACAGTACCAGGCTAAAGTAATCATTTTCTGTGTTCCTAGAGGTTTTTGAGCAGTATGGCCTGTGAGCAAAGCAGGAATTTGAGAAACAAAGGAGTGTAGTATCCAAAAAGTTCTTGGCAGGAAACACACTGTCCACAGGAACATCGCGGGTGACTTGGGAAGATATTCCTAATGCAGAGAAGATGCAGGGCAAGCTCAAGCATGTTCATTTGCAGCTAGGAGATGGGTCCATAAGTTTGCAAGAGCAGGAAATCCTTGTGAAGCTAAACTTCAAGCTTCTTCCAGGTTTTCACTGGGAAGCCACACAGGTGGCAGAGCTTTCCATTTCTTCCAGGAAAGTGTGAACCAAAGTCACCACCTTCCCAAGGCTTAGGCCCCTTTTTCAGCTAAAAATATGATGCCTGAGATTTAAAGAGAGACATTGCAAATGGAAAACACATCGTAGATGCTGCCACTCCAAAAGCAGCAGACCATAAAGTGGTCTTGTACACAGTGCTAAGACCCAGGCCCCAAATCATTCAATTAATGTTGACTCTTTTATTTATTCCATTCGCTCGTTTATTTGCAGTACTTTGGATGGAATTCAAGGCCTTTGCACTGAGTTACATATCCAGATCCTTAAAAAGAATTCTATTTTGAGGAAGTTTCTCACTAAGTCACTAAATTGCCCCGACTTGGCTTGAACCAAAACATCAGCAGGCTTGCAGCATAGAACTCTGCTGCTCAGTAGCCTCTCTGGGGCATGTTAAAGCAGCTAAAATCCCATCAGGTTTAGGTGTCCCCCCCCAAGTGGTGGTTTGCTCCACAGCCAACAGGTATGTAGCTCAGCTGCTTCTCCATCAGCAAAGGACTGATGTGATTTGGAACCCATTCAAAGGTTGTAGATGCCTGGCAGGTATGGTCTAGGACCACACAGAGAATACAGGGCTCCACAGCATCTTAAACCCACCCTCTGGTCCTCATTCTTTGGCTTCTGTTGTGTGTGCCACCAGGAATTGTGGGTGGGGGCACATTCATGGAAAAAACTCAGCCTCAGAAATAGCTTCACAGCCTCACAGCTAATTAAAAGTTCACATGAGGCTGGAGGATTGGCATTGAGCTGCTAAAGCTGTTGACATTTGTCCAGATTAAAAACAATCCACCATTCATTGTATCAGAGATCTTCCTGGCACTCCCCCTTCCTGAAAGCGATTTGAGTTTTGCTCTCCCTATTGCTAGACTGGCAGTATTTGAGCCCAGAGTGAAACTCGGTAAACAATGCAATTGGAACAGATTGGAATTGAGAGGCAGCTTCTCTTTTAGACCCCTTCTCTTTCTTCTTTATTCTCTTCCTCCTCGTTTTTCTCTTTTCTGTCCTTCTGCGTTGTCTCAGTCAGCTTTCTAGTCACTGGGACAAAATACCTGACACCCTGGAGGAAAGGCTCCAGTTTCCAGTGTGTTTGGTCCATTGGTTCTAAGGCAGAAACAGCTTGATGGAAGGGCCTGGTGGGGCTGCTGACTTCATGGCAGCCAGAAAGCAGAGGGAGAAGGGAGGAATGGGGACAAGACTGCATCCTTCCAGATCTCACCCCAGTGACCTCCTCCAATCAACCCACCTCCAAACAGCACATTCGGCATGAATTCATCCGCGGACAGGTCCATTGATGAGCACAACGCCCCATGATCCAGTGACCTTCCATACACGGCAGACATTGAGGAGACATTTTAAATCCAAACCATGTTGGGCATGTCAAAATGAGGGGAGCTCAGCTTTTGGTGAAGGTCAGAGAGGTGCCCTGTGAAAGAGTATCTGTTGCATATAGGCTCCTTCACCAATTCAGAAAGCATCCAGTCAGCCTTCCAGACTGTAAGGCAACAAGTACACACTGGACACTGAGCATGCATAAAGGACTGTGCTCAGTGAAGGAGATCCAAAAGAAAAGGTCTGCTTAGATCAGACTCTGGAAATGGGATTTGATCCAATGCTGACCTGAAATCTCAGAAAAGCCAAGGTGCAGGGAATCAGAATTGAGGACGAGAAGATCTTAGAACATCATTACCAAGCTAGAGACTGCTCTATAGAGATTGACAGTGACTTTAGTTTGTTCACTGTGCATCTCTGGACAAATGCACAGAAACCCTATGCCTAGAAGGTGTTCTGTGGAAAGAGGAAGAGAGATTTGGTTTGTCCCACTGAAACCCAGGTTGGAGTGTAGTCACCACCGTGAGGCATTGAGAAAGGGGAAACTTGGTCCAACCGTGGTGTCTAGTGGTGGAGCCCTTGGCAGGCGATTAGAAGTAGAAAAGGTCATCATGTTTGAGTGCCCTGATTGAATCCTAATGACTCCCTTGAAAGAGACTGTCCAAAGGAGACACACACAACCTCCTAGAAAGCACTATTTGCAACTGCGATAAGCTGTATTGCTTCTTACAAAGTAGGCTTCATCAATCCTTGGGCTGTTTATTCTGTCATAGCAAAGAGAACTCACCACAGCTGTTGATCCCATGCAAAGGTTTAGAACTTCTTAAAAATTTGTGACTCAAGAAATGAGTCTGCAGGTTGTAAGGTTTCCAAGAGGTAGATCTCAGAAAGAGTTCTTGTGTTCACACTCGCATCACTCTCGACCATTTTGCTATTAAGAAATCCAAGAGCTGGATATTAAGTTTCTAAAACATTTAAGTTCATGAATAGAACTTATGACACTTCAGCATTCTCCACAATTATGAATATTTCTTGTGGCTCTTCTCCACTGCCAAGAATGAGATTTCTTAGGTAATGGAAGGAAGGACATAGGGAGAGACTTTTTCTGCTGTATTTCAGGGTTTAAGGATTAATCCCATATCAAATCATTTTAAGGCACCAGTTTCTCACCCTAGAGGTGGAAGAAATGGAACCATGCTGCAGTTGGTCATTATGCTGCTGAAAACTTTCCAGGTTCTTGTGGGATTCACAGAAGTCTCCCTGGAGGAAAATAGTGCTTGAATTTATCCCTGAAAGTAGAAATGAATTTAGACAAGGAGGCATCAAAACAGAGTAATAAGTGACAATATGAGGCATCGATGAATGAGTGGATGGGTGGATGGGTGGATGGGTGGGTCGGTGGATGGGTGGATGGTTGTATGCATGGGTAAGTGGATGGAATGGTGTGTGGTTGGATAGATGGATGTATGCATGCATGCATGGAAGGATTGATGAGTGAATGGGGATTGTATACTCCTGTAACATCAAGTAGACCTGTGTCTTGGGTAATGAATGAGATGGGATGAGAGATGGAATGAGAGAGGCACGTGTAGGGCATGCGTATGGGAAAAACATCATCACAGAGCTTTTCATCTTCAAGAGTCTGTGTCAATTTGTACCTCTGTGGTGCTAGGTACTCTGTGAACCAAACATATAGACAGGGCAAGATTTTTCACTGTGCTTTCAATTTTCACTTTCCTAATTAACTATGAACTTGAAAGTCTTCTCATGGGTGGCTAGCTATTCTTCTCTACTTTTCTATAAAATCTCTTCTTGCTATTCTTCCATACCTTTCTGTAAAATCTCTTCTTGTTATCACTTACCCACTTCCTGTCATTGAATGATTGATTTTAAATTGTCCCTTGTATGTTTTATTAAGATTGTAGCAAGATCTTCTCCTGATCTGGAACTTGAGTCTCATTTCATTTGTGGTTATTTCCCAGAGATACAAGTTGTTTTTTTCCCTCTCTTCCCTTTATACTTCAATACATACTTGTTTTCTTATCTTCATTATTTATTGTTGGAGGGTATTATTTTTTAAAGCTATCACCTATTCCACAAATTTACAGAGCATCATTTTATAATCTTATCATATTTTTCATTTGGTTTCTACATATAAACTCTAACCTATGTTACACTTTTACAGCATAAAGCAGGAATCCAATTTTTTAATAGAGTTAAATGTTCTCCTGGTATCATTTATCAGTTTTCTGAGCAGTAGTCTGTCTTTGGTTTTGCTATGCTTTCTGTTTCACTGATTATTTTTATGTGATTGCATGGAAAATGAGTTATCTCTTTAAGGATTTAAATCTTCTTCAATATTTTTCAACATTTCAAAATTTTTCATTATAAAAGTTTACTCATGTATGGTTTATTCATTTTTAGTGCTTGCAGTTGAATCCAGGGCTTTACATACCTAAGCATGAGCTCTGTCTTTAAGCCACAGCCTCAGTCCTATTTATTTTGTTCTATATTTATTCCTAAGTGTTTTATTTCACTCCTTTCCCAAGGTATATCAGTGTGACATAAGTACAGTTCACCCTTACATAATGATCTTAAATCCCCTAATCCTGCCAAAGTCTTATAATAAGACTGATTTATATATGAAAATGTTGGTAAGCTCCCTATAGAAAATCATATTAGTGAATAATGGCAGCTTAACTTTTAACTTTCTAGTCCATAAATATTTTTTGCTAGTGTCATTTCTCCAGCTAGAATATTCAGTATAACTTTGATGAGAAGAGTAATGATGAGCCTTCTTGTCTTTTTCTGAGTTCATGGGGAATTATTTAACCTTTCCTCACTTAGTAAAATGCTCTTAACATATTGAAGAAGTTCTTTTCTCTTCCAATTTTGCTAATCATTTTTATCCGAAGTGGATGGCAAATGTTAAATAAATTTTTCTGCATATGTTTAGATTCTTCTTCTGCTTCAATGCATTAATATTGTAAATTATACTAATAGAATTTAAATGTTGAACTAAATCATGCATTCCTGGAATAAACCAAACTTGATAATCACATATTCCATATTCTATACATTACAAGATTAGGTTTGTTAGTGCTCTATTTAGATTTTTTCCATACCTGTGCAAAATTAAAGTTGTCATTTAATATTTGTTTCTTGTTCTAACTTTACCTAGTTTTGGAGTCAAAATTAACAGTCCTTATAATATAAGTCGGGAAACTTTCCATCATCCTCTGTTTTCTGGGAAATTTCAGCTATCGCTGTAATTTTTGGTTCTTAAAATATTAGATTGCTTATAACTAGATCTAGCACTTCCCTTTTGAAAATCTTTTTGTCTATGAATACATTTCCTTTAATGGTTGGGAAATTGCTCATTTTTCTTCATGTCTTAGTCAGTAACCCTTGGAAAGTTATTCTTCTCTAGTATATCTTCCATCTTGTCCAAGTTTTCTCCAAATTTATTGGTGAAGTACAGTAGTCAAAATAGTCTCTTCTGTTTTTAGTCTCTTTTACCTCCTTAACCATATTCTTTCCTATTCCTAGTATTTTGTTAACTTTCTTTTTCCCCATTAAATCTCATAGAGAGTTATTAGTATTATTATAATTTATAACATACTGATGAAGTTATGAAACTTTCTTTCTATTGAATCATTTCTGTCCAGTTCTTTGTTATATTTCTCCTTTTATCTGTTTATTGTTTAACCTGTGCTTCATTCCCTACTTCATACATTTTATGTCTACCATATCGTTTTTCAGCCTTTCTACTTAAATTTCATTACAGTGATACCTCAGTTGTTGAACAGCCCTAAGTTCAAACTTATCACTACTCAAATAGCAAAGTTAAAAAAAAAACTCCATAATATTTGTAAACTTACTCCATAGTCAAGCCCAAACTCTGACTTTAAAAAGCCCTCATAGGTGAAAGAAGAAAATGTGACTAAAAACTTACCAACAGAGAAAAACTCATGTCCTGATGGATTCACAGCAGAATTTCAAAAGAAATTTAGAGAAGATTTAATACCAACACTCCTCAAACTCTTCAATGAAATTGAAAAGGAAGCAATTCTCCCTAACTTATTTCTGGGGGCAAGCATTATACTGATACCAAAACCAGAGAAAGATCCAACCAAGAAAAAGAACTACAGAGCAGTCTTCCTAATGAATATAGATGCAAAGATACTAAAAAACATACTAGCAAATAGAGTGCAGCAAATTATCAAGAAAATCATACACCATGAGCAAGTCGTATTTATTCCAAGAATGCAGGGATGGTTCAATATTCATGAATCAATTAATGTTATACACCATTTGAATAGAGCTAAAGACAAAAACCATATGATTATCTCAATAGATACAGAAAAAGCTTTCAACAAAGTCCAACATGCATTCATGATAAAAACTCTACAGAAAATAGGAATAGATGGTCTTTACCTCAACCTGATCAAAGCCATTTATGACAAACCAATAGCCAACATCATACTAAATGGGCAAAAATTGATAGCTTTTATTTTAAAATCAGGAACAAGACAAGGATGTCTGCTGTCACCATTCCTGTTCAGCAGATTTTGGAAGCATTAGCCAGAGCAATTAGTCAAAAGAAGGAATTAAAAGGAATAAGGATAGGAAAGGAAGAAGTAAAACTATCACTATTTGCAGATGACATGATACTTTACATGGAAGACACCAAACACTCCACAAGAAGACTCCTTGAATTAATTAGCAAATTCAGCAGTGTAGCTGGACACAAAGTCAATACCTCAAAATCAATATCATTCCTACACACAAACAACAAGCAGACTGAGAGAGAAATTAAGGAAATCATACCTTTCACAATAGCATCCAAGAAATTGAGATATTTAGGAATCAATCTAACAAAAGAAGTAAAAGATCTATTCAATGAAAACTACAGCACTCTTAAAAAATAGAATGAAGAGGATTTTAATAAATGGAAAAGGATTCCCTGCTCATGGGTAGGAAGAAGCAACATGGTGAAAATGGCCACACTACCAAATTGTACAGATTCAATGCAATACCCATTAAACTACCATTAGCATACCTCACAGGTCTAGAAAAAACATTCCTTAAATTCATCTGGAACCATAAGAGACCGACAATAGCAAAAGCAATCCTGGGCAACAAGGACAAGTCAGGTGGAATTGGAATCCCTGACCTGAAATTATACTACAAAGCTACTGTAGTAAAATCAACATGGTACAGGCTAAAAAACAGACTAGAAAATCAATGGAATAGACTGGAAGATACAGACACAACCACAAACACACTCAGCTACCTAATCTTTGATAAAAGGGCCAAACAAACTCACTGGAAGAATGATAGCCTCTTTAATAAATGGTGCTGAAAAAATTGGTTTGTCACCTACCAAAGACTAAAAATAGACCCAAGTCTATCACCATGCACCAAACTCAAGTCAAAATGGATCACAGATCTCAATATTAAAACAAAAACACTAAATCTATTGGATTAGAAATTATATAAAAACCTTGAAGACATAGGGGTAGGCAGAGAGTTCATGAACAAAAGTCAAACTGCCCGTGAAATACTTCAAAGAATCACCAACTGGGACCTCATCCTACTGAAAAGTTTCTGCACATCTAAATAAATCACCAGTGGAGTAAAAAGAAAATGTACAAATTGGAAAAAACTTTTAGCTGACTGTCACTGAGACAAAAGTCTTCTATCTAGAACATATAAACAATTAAAAAACATCAGCCCTTAGAAATTCAAAGACCCAATCCAAAAATGAGCAGGTGAGATGAATACACACTTCTCAAATAAAGAAATACAAATGTCAAATAAATACATGAAAAATGTTCCACATCCTTAGTCATTCAAGAAATGCAAATTAAAACAACATTGAGATTTCACCTCAACCCAGTAAGAATGGTTATCATTAACAAATCAAACAATAACAAATGCTGGTGTGGCTGTGGAGAAATAGGAAGTCTTCTCCACTGCTGGTGAGAATGTAGATTGGGGTGGAAATCAGTTTGGAGATTCCTCAGCAAACTAAGTCTACAGGTCCCATTCAACCCAGCTATTCCTCTTCTGGATATTTTCCCAGAAGATCTGAAAACATCATATCACAATGGTATATGTGCACCCATGTTCACAGAAGCACAATTTGTGATTGCTAAATTCTGCATGCAACCCAAATGTCCATCCATTGAGGAATGGATAAAAAAATTGTAGTCCTTTTATATAATGGAATATTACTCAGCTATAAAGAAAGATAGACTCGAGGCTTTTATAGGTAAATGGTCCTAACTAGTGACTATGCTCATAAGCGAAATAAATCAGACCTGCAGTAAACAATATATTGTCTCACTAGTGTAAGGACCTGAAAGAGTGAATTAAAAGTAGGAGGTATGATAGACATTGTGAAATGAAAAGAAAATGCTCAAAAGTAAGGGGCACCCAGGGTGTAGGAAAGGAGAAGGAAAAGAAGGGGAAATTACATATATATGTGTATACAGGACAGCTAACAGTTGTACTACTGTTTTCTATACTGAAAAGAACAGTTAATGATTACTTGTTTGGTCAATAATGCATGTCTCTATTTGTTTTCCTGAGAAGCCACTTTGAAGATACCAATATGTAATACAACAATCATTGTTAATTTCCTACCACTTTGTCTGTAACTCTGTATTGTTTGTATTTGTCTTGTGCTATTTTGTAAATGGATGTCTGTTTGTTAAATTTTTTTTAAAAAGCCTGCATCGGTTAAGAGTGAGCCATTTTTGCATGATACTTCAGTCTAAGCACAATTCACACCAACATAATTTTAATGAGAAAAGATTTTTAAAAAGACCAAGAGAAAAGACACCTGAAAATGTACTGCTCTTGATATTTGGTGTACTACATTTATTATGTTTAGATATTTTAAGGGGTATCTCCACAACCTAGGGCTGTTAATTTTGTGTTAAAATCCTGAAAAAATGAATTTATTCCTGTAATTTTGGGATACTCAGAACCATTTGGTTTACATTATTTATTATGGGAAAAATATATTCATTTCTTGAACTTTTTGGTGTTTGAACACAAATTTGGAACAAATTGAGTTTGACAACTGAGATATTATTATTTGTAATTCCATAACTTTTTCTCCAAAATGGCTAAGACAAATCTTATAATTTTCTTTTCTTTAAATGTGTCATTGTCTAGTTCCTGTTTTTATTATAATTTATGCTATCCTCTTCAACCTGTAGTTTGTTATAATAACACCATACCTTTGCCTACCTTCTCTTCTGGAACTTGAGAATTGCCAGAGGCAAATAAACTTCTAAAGATTCTTTGCTTTCTTTTTGTGGTGGTGCTAGTAGGGCCAACTGGGTTGTCTGTGGGGTCCACATGGGACTGGTGGAGCACAACTCTCTGTGTCTGGGTGGTCACAGAGCTGTGACCTTGCCATCTACATCTGGGTCCTGGCTGCTTGCTCTCTGCCACTAGTCTCTTGCTCTGCTTCCCAGTCTCTATGAATTTAGCAGCTTTGCTTGTAAGCCAGATCCCCAGGATACCACATTGTTGCCCATCTAGAATTTAACCCTGACTCCTCATTTACATCTTAGAGGAAAATTCTCCCTTAGTACATAGGTTAGGCACAGGCAGTTCTCTCATACTCTTGGGTATTTTTAGGTGGTTTCATTCACGACATTTTTATTTTCACTTTTCTCATTTTGAATGTCCTAAGTGAAAGATAAAAACGTCAGATGGTTGCACCTCTACTATTTTTCATCTATTTCATTTTTATGGTCTGCCCATAAATGCCTGCTGAGAACCTGCATGTAGTTCTGAACCATTGTTCAAAAAGATAGCAGAATGTAGTTTTTCCATATGTGCAGAATACTTTACTGTGATTTCTTCTAATCTTACCCAAAGTAAACTTTACCATTACAAGTTCTGATTATTATAAAATATGTGAAGAATGCTGTTGGCATTTAAGAGTCTCTCATTTGAATTCATGTAACTTCAGAGGTTGTGCTTAATCAAAATCACTTTTAAACTACTAATAAAGACCATAATGAACTTTAAAGAAATTGTGAAAGTTTAGGAGAAGCTGAGTACATAGCTGACCACAAAGGAAAATCTCTATTCCTAACTGACTCTGAAGAATTCCTTTCCCTATAATCGAAGACTTTAAGATCCACAAAGGTTTGTATCTCCACATTAAGGATCTTAACGTCCTTGTTCATAACACTCAAGTGTACCTAGCATATTAACTGTCTCAAGATTATATCAAAGCAAACAGTCTCTTCAAACACAAAGGTCAACTCTCTAAAGGTGAAATCATCAGAGCTTCCTGTGGCTGAAAGTTCTGCTTCAGGAGATGGTCTTGGATACACCATGTGAAGTCTGTGTGGCTGTACACACATTCCTTGAATTGTGTGATTACTTTCGTCAAACCTGAGTAGGTAACTTTCTGATATAATCCCAATAGAGCTATTGCAATGATTAAATAAATTAATTCTAAACAAAGTGCACTGTAGACAATGTAATTGAAGTAGGGATGAATGCCAAATGATATATCTTTATACATGAGTCTTCCTTCTCTTGAAGAGAACCTGATATATTCAGCAGCCTAAATGAAGGGTCTACTTCATGACATATTGGGTTACTGTTGGGCAAATTACGGGCATCAATTACATGTAGAAGGTCACACTGTTTAGAAATGATGGCTTAATCCTCATTCTTCATAATCAGGTAGAGGTTAAAGTGGAGTTAGTGTCATGCTTTAAAAGTTTGTTGGAGAAACTTTGCTGAGAAGACTGGGGGTGGGAAATGGAAACTCTAAATGTTTCCTATATATGTGCTTGTATTTTTAAATTATATGTAAGGCCAACAGAGCTTTTTCTCATAATTATTTTCATAACTAAACTTCTATAGATTATGTTCTTTATAGATGGGTAATTTAAAATCCAATTATCGCCCATATACATCAAAATAACACATTTGATATTTATATTTATCACAGATATACCATTTAACACCTCCATATTATGCTCTGATTTCTTCCCAAGATCATATTTCAAAATATAATCTACAGTCCAAATTTCTTGCTTTTTTATTGTGGGTATGGCAATCATATCAGGAAAGAATTGTGTTGCATAAAAACACCAGTTTTCTATATTACTTAACCTCCTATATGTGTCTTAGGATACAAAAGTTGTTCAATATAAATCCTAATTGCTGTTAATATGATGTTAACAATTACAATATTTACCACCAGTTCTGTTAAATTGAATGGTGTTATTTAACTACTCTTTCTTCACTGATATTAAAGAAAGCTGAAATAGAATAAAAGAAAGGAGAAGGTAATAAACTAAACTATCTCCAAAACTCCACATTAGTTAATGAGGTTCTTCTCCAAGAAAAGAGACAGCTGAATGGGAGACCTCTAGGAAACAAGCCATGTCCTCCAAGAGTTTACAAATCCATTTGTCCACTTTCATTTTTTAATGATTGGTTTGACTTTAAAGCATTCGTTCCTTCCAGGAGTGCTATATACTCTTAGAACAAGAAATGTGAACTACAGTCCATCTTCTCCTGTGATGGTTTGGAGATTGTGCCATCACCTGGAGTTAATGGAGTCAGACGAAATAGAAGTCCTTACATAGCCCACAACTGAGTATCTGAGCTCAGATATGTCAAGAAATCATGAATGGGTTTGGTTTAGATTCATGGCCTGCACTGGTTTTCACAGACTGACTCAGTCTTCTCATTTCTGGCTCTTAAGTCTATACTCCTTTTCTTCTCTTTGATTTCTCCCAAAGATAATGTCTTGTCATCAGATTTTGACCAAGATGCATGACTTTGATTCCTCCTGCAAGATGTCCCTTGCCTAATGGACAGAGCAGTAGGATGAAGGTAGATGAGACTCACAGAAAAACTTAAAGTCACTGTAAATAAATATATCTCCACTTTTAAAGAGCTATCATATAAAGGCTGTATCTAGAAGAAAAAAGAATATGTAATTAAGTGAGAATATCTTTGCAAAAAAGTGGTGAGTCCTACCACATGGTGTTAATTTTACTACAAAATTCCTGGCTCTGTGGGCAACCTTGAAGGCCATTATCTTCCGTACCACCATATGAACATCTTTCTGATCACCATCCTATGGACAGGACCTATGGCTATGGGATGGGCTCTCAATTGTGTCTGATGAGTTTTCATATAATTTGTAACCTCCAAGACTATTTCAAGCCTGAGGGGTTCAGATTCAAACTGGATCTGCAAATAAGACTGAAGTTTTCCCACGGCTCTCTCATTTGAGGCAGGATGTGGAAGATCTCTGATTTTCTGTTTCTTTAAAGTGGAGAGAATAATACCACTTATGTTTACTTTGCAACATTGAGATTGTTGTTTACTACATGGAGGGACCTTTTTGTCTTTACTTCTGTGTATTCCAAGGGAATGAGTTTGCCAGCAGCCTGACATGTATAAGCAGGAGGTGAGTATATATGTGAGATGCAATATTTATGCATTCTGCATACATATGTATCGACATAAACATATTCTTCAAAATTAATTTTTGAAAACACTCTAGAAAATCTCTTTCCTTTCTGCTGCTCCATCTTTTATTCTGACAGGAGCTTGGTCCCTTCACAACAGATACATCATGTGCATTCATGCGTCTTCCACCTCCTTCCTTCGGATCTTTCCCTCAGCCACAATAAGATCTGAATGTATGCCGGTACACATGGCATCCCAAATTATAACCTCCCAAGTCTTGGGATTGTTTTCAAAGGGCTAAAAATTGCCATCCTCCTAAAAACAAAACAAAACAAAAATGGCAACCTTGTTTGCCTTGCCAGTCTGTCAGAGCTTGAAAAACAAACTTCATCCCGGAAAGACAAACACATACACAGCAAACAAGGGGAAGGAATGGCTGAGAGACAGGAGGGAAGTTCCAGGCCAGCGAATAATGGCAGAGAGCAGAGCCAGGCAAGGAGGGGAAAGGCAGCGAGCTGCATGCCGGTGAGACGGCGAACAGTCTAACCCCTCAATGGGAACTACAGATTGATCAAAACTTTCTCTTTTGTGCAAACCCTCCTTCAATTGAGCAGGCACTAGCTGGCCAATAGTGCTCATACACTTCGGCTCATCCCCTCCTGTTGTACTATTGCCAGTAGTAAGGGGTTGGTATCCTTAAGTTACAGGGAGTCTTGCTACCTAACCTCACTGCCCTGGGAATCCGGTTTCAGGTAGACCAGTACACATAATCAAGAGATTCTGATATCCTAATTTCCCAAATCATTGTTGGGAAGCATCAAAGCCAACCAACTGCAAATTTCCAGGAAGGCTGCATTTTACAACCTCTGATGAGATACAAAATAAAAAGGCGACTTTGGCTTGTGTCTATAACAACAGTTTATATTAATATTCTATAGGAATATTTTCTTCCAAGGAATCTAAAGTACTTGCAAGGAGGTTGGATTCTGCCCCAGCTCTAGTTCCAGCTAGAATAAATGGCAGCACTTGGCAGTCACAATGCAAACCTTAGCGCTGTTTCCAGAGGATGAGAACAGTAAGTTGCACAGATTACAAATTGCAGTCTTTATTCACATACACTCTGTTCCATCAGAGTTTAGCAGCTGCTGGGCCCCAATGAGTTGGGGCAGATCTTGCTAGTGGAGAGTTTGAGAGTCAAAGCAGTCTGTATTGTAGCTGTCAACTTAGCAAAGCTGTAGGGCACTCTCCTTTAAAGATTTTCTGTCTGATATGTGCTCTAGTAGACTCTTTCTCCGTATCGTATAATTATACATGGAGTCCCCTGTGGTTGGCATTATAGTGACCATTGTTCGCAAAAAGAAAGGCTTGGCGAGGCCAAACAACGTGGCCAGTGATCTAGCCAGCAAGCGAGTCAGGATGTGTACCAGTTTTTTCAATTAGTCCAGTGTTATGATGATGCACACTGACCCTGATGCCAGGGTGGAGTGGAATTCACATGGTTTGTTTAGAAATAGGCTGATCTTTCCTGTGCCAAGCGGGACCCAGAACTGATAAGTTGTGTTAAACTGAACAATTTGGAGCTTTTTGGTCCTCACATTGCTCCAGCACTACCTGCGTGCTCCATAGCCATAATACCATGGGTCCCTCGAGCACTAAGACCCCTTTCCACACAGAGCTTATAAGAGTGTGTGAAGAGCCAGATGGGGTTGAACTATACATGGAGTTTGAGATGACCCGAGAGATGTAATATCTACCTAAATGACATGTGCAAAAACAGGCATAGCGCTCTCCTTTATTTCCCTATTTAAATCTCTAAGCAAATATTTATTAAGCATGTATGCCATGATAAACTAGTGTGCAGACTAGGCTGGCCAACAGCTTCACTTCCCTCCTGTGTAAACATTAAAGAGACACCAGACAGTTAACTATGAATGACACATTAAAGCAATCCATGAAAAATAAATATTAGTACAAAAGTTCATAATAAATATATCAAAATTTTAAGTGAAAGTAGGGCCAGTATAGGTGCCTGTCCTTTGGTGTGAGATTCTAGTATGGCTCATCTCAGCTCTGTGCTAAATATTAGGAATGAAGAAACCAACCTGGTCTCTGGGAGAAAGCTGTTTTTGATAATATGATGCATCACGAGATGCAAGTAATATCAAATTTCTTGTGTTTGAAGGGGGAAAACATCACATGCCTAGCACATTTGAGTCCCTGCAACACGTCACAAAATGGAGAAGATGCAGCCTTAACCTCAGAAAGTACTAGAAAGTTACTGGACTGGATGGAGTTGAACAGAGTGGAGTAACTTCAGTTCTCCCACTGTTAGGCTAGAATGGGGCTTGGAATGGGTGAAAACTTTGTGAAAACATGAGAATCTCATAGGTTCATCAAAGCGAAGTGGTGACTATTAATTCTCACAGCGCCATGTAGCTTGGGAGATTGGCACCAGTAGCAACTTACTGTTATCATTCTTCTGGGCTAAATGCCTACCAGAGTTTAGGAACCCTACCACCAACTGGAAGTCAACTGTGCCCACAGACGATGATAGGTAATAAGTCTCACTGTGCACTCATACGAGAAGCATTTGCCACTATTCATTTTGTTCCTGGCTCCCTTGTGGCCAAAATGGGACAAAGAGCCATAGGACGGAAGGCCGTCACAGTGAATGAGGACCATGCTGGGAGAAGGAAGGTATGGAAAAAGAAGATGGACCAGATCCCTTTTCCTGTGTTGCCCAAGTCAGCGTTCAAGTGTGCACAGGCAAAGCTCCCCAATCCATTCTGGAAAGATGTAGCTTCTAACTCAGGAGACACCAGACACAACAAAAGAATTGCCTGCATTTGCAAATGCCATTGCTCCTGTGCAAGAGGACAAAATATGTGGAAGGATGTCATACTTAGTCCATTTTATGCAAGAAAAGCACTTTTGGGGAGTTACATGGTACATCCCAAGGCCCCCAGCTTTTGCAAGGAGAGGCCATGAGTGTGTCAGCCCTGCCCTGTGTCCAGTGCTCTTGTCTCAGTTCTGAGGCAGATGGGAGCAGGGTACAACGCTCGTCTGGCCACCGGTCATGCAGCATCAAGGCTCTTTAAAATTCCCATTAAAAGCTAATCCATCATTGGTACAATATGGAAAAAGAAAGATTAGCTTTTCCCTGAAAATGCATTTATTGTCTTTGAATTCCCATTAAAAACTGCATTCCTTAGGATACTAAATGTAGACCGCATGACACAGTGACTCCGATCCCAAGTGTATATCTGTGTTATGCTGCTTTCCTATGTGTGGGACAAAACACCTGACAGCAACAATTTAAAGGAGGACAGTTTATCTTAACTCATGATTTCATGGCTTTCAGCCCACGGTTGGTTCGTCAGAAGGCAGGAACCGCATGGTGCGGGCACCCAGCAGAGGAGAGCTGCTCAGGTCACAGTGACCAGAAAGCAGAAAAAGAAGGTGGAAGGTGGGGATGAGAACACACCCCTCCAGGTCTCACTCTAGTGACCGCCTCCAACCAGGCCCCACTCCCTGCAGCATATTCAGTCTTGAACTCATCATGGAGAAGCCGCTGATGAGCTCGGTTCCCCATGATCCAAACACCATCTAAACACATGAAATTTTAGGATATAGCAAAAGAAGACAGACCAGATCTTCTTTCGATCTAATCCATAAAAATAGCCAAAAGACAGGAAAATATCTACAGAAACTTGTACACAAGTGTTCATCAACTGATAAGCAGATAGGTAAAGATGTGGTATGTCCATGCAATGGAATGTTACTTAGTAATAAAGAGAAATGGGGTCTGACTGAAGGTCCAACCTGATAAAATTTAAAAACATTGTGCTAAGTCAATACAGATAACAAAGGTGGCATATTTTATTATTCCGGCTACATGAAACATCCAGAGAAGGGCCAGGGTGGGGGTAGGGGCACCTGCAGAATGAGGAGCCAGTAGGGATTGATTGATAATGCACATGAGGTTTCTTTCTGAGTGATGAAAAGCACATGTCCTCTATCTGGAATTGGATAGTCATGATGATTGCACAACTTTGGGAAGGCACTATAAAGCAATTGTAGACTAAATGCATGAATAGTATGGCATGCTGATTATATCTCAATAGAGATGTTAAAAAAAAAAAACTGCAGAATTGAACTATGCAGAACCTGGCAACCTTGCTTAGAAATCTGGCCAACAGTGGAGGCAGCTTCCAGGGAGTCATGGAGGAGACTTGAAGGACAAGAGGTGAGGGAGAAGGCTCAAAGCCTAGAGGGGCTGACGTGGCTGACTTTCCTGTACGAGGCAAGCGTAGCAAAGTACAAGACAGGCATGAATGTGGGGATACGCTGCTTCCTGTGGTATCCCCTTCCCCTTCACTCCAGGGGTTCACAGCTGGGCAAGGAGGCAGCACCCTGAGGAAGGTGGTCACAGTCCATGGAAGCAGAGCCATTGGCAAATCCACCAGGGAAAAGGTGGCTATGGGGCACACCAGGAGCCCTAGCTCTGGTGTCTGAGCTGGGACAGGTAGGGTGGCTAAGGGATATGGCTTTGAGCTCATTTCTTCCTTCTATCACTGAAGGGACAGGAGTGAGAGGCTCTACAGACCAACGAGGGAGCCAGGCTCAAGACTGGGCCCACTGCTGTGGCTGTCACTACTGCTTCTGTGGCCCTGATATGTTCTCTGTTGGTGTTCTCTGGTGAATCTGCTGCTGCCCATATGCTGGGCCAGGTGGTCTGTGCACTATGGATGATGGCCTGCTTCTCATCACCTGTTAGGAATCCTACCTGGAATTGTAACGCACGAAAAGAGCCCTTTCTACAAATGATGCACGGTGCTGTCCTCTTAACAGGTCATCATGAGAACTCCTTTCTTCTGCTGCTCTCAGTGCACTGGAAGGGAGCCCACTACCCATTGGAGGACAAGGGTGAGGAGAGCATGCCTGCCCAGACCTGAAAGCACATGTCCTCTCCAACTCTCCTTTGGGAAGAAGAAGACAGAAAGTTCCAATGTTATATGTGAACTAAGTGCACCTGGAAAATATTGCCTGCTGGGAAAATGCCTAAAACTGGACACTGAGCTGAGAGTGTAATCGTCTGACCATCCACAGACTGCACAGAGGCCAGGGACCTGAGAGGTGTGGTGTTCTTCAGGCTGTGGATGATTACTGCAGCGACAGACCTGACAGGCAGAAGAGGAGAGGGCAGCAGGAGATGCAAATACTTCTAAGTATGAACAGCCATCTTCTGGCCTACCACCAGGTGTATGAGTCTAAAGAAACCACCTGGGCCACACTTGGTAGTCACAGAAGAATGGGACTGATGTCTAGAATTTAAAAAAACTGAAATAAAAATTAGACTCCTCCCAAATAAAAGATCCAATCAAAAATGGGCAACTGAAATGAACAGATACTTCTCAGAACAAGTACAAATGTCCAATAAATACATACAACAATGCTCAACAATGGCCATTAGAGACAAGTAAACTAAAATGACACTGAAATTCCATCTTATGCCAGAAAGAACGACCACCATCAAGAAAACAAATAATAACAAATTTTGGAAAGGCCACAGGGAAAATGGATGAGAGTTTACACTATTTATATTGCTGGTGGGAATGTAAAGTAATATGACCACTGTGGGAGTCAGACTAGAGATTCCTCAAAAAACTAAAAGTAGAAACCACATTTGACCCAGATATTCCCCTCCTAGTTATCTTTTCAAAAGAGTTAAAGATACCACATTACCGTGATCCATGCCCACCCATGTTTATAGCAGCACATTTCATAATAGCTAAATCTCAAAAGTGGCCCATATGCTCATCAATAGATGAATGGACAAAGAAAATATGACATTTAGATGTAATGGAGCACTACTCTGCTATAAAGAAGGATAAATGTGAGTCATTTGTAGGAAAATAGATGCATCCGGAGACCATGCTGATTGGTGAAATAAATCAAATGCATAAGCTTAAATAACAATCAACCTCGTTTGCCTGAGAAGTCCAAAGTATCATTAAAAATTAACAGCAGACAGTAGGAAATAAGGAGACAGATCTTTTGTAAATATGAAGAGGCACTAGAGACAGAGGGAGAGAAGTAGAAGTAATTAAAATGTGTTAAGTACATGTACCTATTCCCTAAGATGTATGTAAACGTTATGTACTGCAAATGTGTACTAACAGCTCTTTTTAAACCTTCAAAGGACAACACGGATCTCTGATTCTACACCAAGCAAGTGAGATTTTCTAGGATGTGCTGGTCCTGTTTATCCCTTATCTAAGTCCTTAAGACTTACCTAAGCCCAAGTCTGGAATTAGCCTGCTGTTATTCTGGAGCTTGTGATCCCATAGCTTCCTGCAACCACTCCCAGCACTCCCTCTCAGGAGTCTCAGGACTCCCTGACCTTTGTGAGTCCTGTCCATACTCAAGGAACCATGCTGAACCATCAGTCATAATTCACAGGAAGGCAGGAAATTACAGCAGATCCAGTAGGATCTGTGAGTGTCTAGTGTTTAACTTTGAACCTGTAGTAGAGAAAGTTCCCTACATGATATAGTAGCTTTATTAGGAGCATTTCGAAGCCAGTATGGGTGGAGAGTCTGTTTCAGTCCTCCAGAGTGCACCATTACATTCTACATGATTGGGGCAAGAGCAGGTAAAAACATAACTCATTCAATTCAGAATTTTCCCTTCATCACTCCCAGGCTATCTCTGAAATTAGAAGTTCATGGTTTGAGCAGCCTCTAGGGGCTTGGGGCTGCCAGGATGATGTATGTGTACCAAGCATCTTTCATCCCAGGGTCCTCAGACGTGGCCACACCACCACTGCGATGATATTTCCAGCCCATGGCTACAAAACTTTGTTCTGCTGGGAGAACTGGGTGCCTCTCCTCTGCACAGATATTGTGTGCATGCTGCTTGCCTACCCAGGCCCTTGGGCCTCATGTCTACATAAGGCTGGGCTTTGCTGCTTCTCTTCTCTCTGTTCAGAAAGCAGGAAGCAGAAAGCAGAAAGCAGAAAGCAGAATTTTGTTTCCCTGGCAAGAAACCTTTCTACTAGCCTCTTCTTGTAATTCTATGACCATTTTAGAGGACTCCACTGAGGGAGAGGAGTGGGACAGAAAGCTTTCACTCTTGGCACGTTCTTGCCCAAACTTCTGTCCCCTGAATTCTTCCCATTCTGCTGACGGCCTGAGGTTTAAAGCAGAAGAACTGGAATAAAATCCTTCCCTCCCTCTATTCTTTACTGCAAGTTCCACTGTCAGTGAAGTTAAGGAATTGACGATCTGCTGCCTAAATGCCACTGCAGGGGAAAACAAAATAGAAATAACGGGGGCGAAACAGCAAATTATCCATTGATATTTCAGAATGACATTCTACTTCAGTCTTTTCCTATTCATGGCAGTTCACAAAACACTGACATCTTGGATCTCCCTTAATTTGTCAATGAGCGGATGCTATGATCTTGTTTGTAAATGAAGAAGCGTCATCCTTACCAATCATTCATTCCCTCCACAGACTCCTGCAGTATAGCAGATACACTCCTTCTAAAGGCTGAGCTCTGAATTTGCAGCCAATAAAGTAACAATTATGAGCAATCCGAGGGCAAGCACTATGGCTTATTTAACATACTTTTCTATCTCACCTTATCTAGTTCCTCCCACAATTATCATGTTGAAATTCTAAATCCCAGAAGATTAGAAAGTGACTGTTATTTAGCAAGAAGAACTTCAAAGAGGAAATTAAGATAAAACAGAGCTCTAATCCATCATGCCTGGTGTTCTTCTAAGAATAAGACACATCAAGAACTTGACCTTCTACAGGCCAAAGAGAGAGGATTCAGTGAAACCAAAGCAGTCCACACCTCAATCTTCAACTTCCAGGCTCCAGAGCTGTAAGGAAATAAATGTCTGTTGTTTAAGCCCCAGCTTGTGGTATTTTGTTTTGACAGTCTAACAAACGAATACACTAGCTCCCCACCATGGTTAATATACGTCTGTTCTACTGAGTTGTGGGATGCTGGGGAGACAGACAGTGCTTTAATTCCTTTGACGTTTGCTGCTCAGATTTCTTCATCCCATAAGTGCCTACCATTTGCTGGGCCTTCTGCTGGGCTCCGGGAAGACAGAGATAGAAACAGTCCCTCCCCATTGCTCGGGAAGACACTGTGCAAGACAGGTCACATGGCTGGGTAAGGGTGCTTCCTTGTGGCCAAACTGGCACAGAAATGAGTCCACAGTGGGGCCAGCTGAAGGACAAAGGACTGGTCAGTCTGAGTTTGTTGGGAAGCCTCACAGGAAGTAATTTTGTGCTTTTTTCTGACAAACTAGGAGGAACTTCCCATGAGGTATGAATTAAGGCAATTCCAAGTTGAAACCCTATAAAGACTTCTACTAACTCCCCAGAAAAAAAAAAGAATGTCTGCATTCCTTAACATGTCCAACAAGGACTCTCTGTGGCCCTGCCTGTGCCTTCTGACCCACACTTCCTTCTCTGTACTCGGCCTCACACTTGGGGTTCATTCCCACAGTCTGCTGGCAGACTTTCTACCTGTCACACCCTGAAGGAATCCCCAGTCATGGCCTTGTCTTGGGATACTTCTGCAGATAAAGTTTCCCACACCAGATCTGTAAGGAACAGTTAGTCAGTTTCTTGAGATTTAACCCAAGAATCTCATCCCTAACTGTATCTTTCTAATCATCTCCTTGGTGTAGCTAACCCTCTTTCTTTGGCCTATATTAAAATCTGTGCAGACAGTCATTTGAGAGCTATATAACACTTTGCTCCCCTCATTTATATATATGTCTGATTCTACCTAGGAGGTTCTATGCCTCAATAAAGAAAGCATGACATATTCACGCTGGGGTCACCACTACCCTGAGTAGCGCATGCTCTGTACATTCTTACTGGCTGAATTGTGTAAAGACACAGGTTGGCAAAGAACAGTGTGTTTAAAAGGCAGCTGATTGTTTAGCATGGTGGGCACATAGTGTTTGGAATCAAGGTTTAAAAAAAATAAGTTGGCTTTTTGTATAAGATTTAGCAAAGAATATACATATATATCCCAGCTAAACTGGAGTTTCAGAAAATGTACAATAAAAATAATTATAGTAATTATTCTTATTAAGCACAGGATCAGCCCATGTAATATTTGGGACATACTCAGATTAAAATACTCTCTTTTTTGTTCTGAAATGTAAGTTTAAGTTGGTATCCTGGATAGTGTTTTATTTGATGACTCTATTTACATGCCATGGTAAGAAGCTTGAAAGGTGAACTGTGCCACAGAGACAAGCTCCTTATTGTTTGGCTCTTACCGGAGCTATACTTTGGGTCATCATTTTCTCACTGACAGGTTAGACAGAAAGGCATAACCACTTCCTTTCTGATAGTCTTCATCCTCCAGTTAGCATTAGTGATGGACAAATTAAAACTAGGCCCAAGGACTAAGTAAGATTTCACACAATAGAATTGTAAATACTGTAAAACATGGAGAAAGGGTAGAGAAGACTTGGAAAGAAAAAAAAAAGCCAATATGGTCCTGGCCTTCCTCAGATATTCACACAGCTTTTGGGATATATTTCCAAAGCTCAAACTTGAAGGGAAATCACATGGATAGGATGCCACCCTTCCCCGAATTTCAAGCAGGGGCCAAATGAATGTTTCCCCAGAATCCCCTATCAATTGCAACTACTGACATTCACGTTGGTCTCCTGGCACACGCTCCCACCAAATGCTAGTGTTTCACATTCCCCACGGTGTTTCTAAACTCGAATTCGCTCGCTGCTACCAGCTAGGAACAGATGCATCAGAGAGAACCTATTTGAAAGTGGGTGGCTTATTATGAACAACTTAGGGTCTATAAAAAAATTCCAACAAGAGCTGGGAGAAAAAAATAAAAACTGCCAGAAGCTCTAAAAACTGTCTTCCTAAGAAAACAGAATAGTTATCTGGAAATTCAGCAAATATGTAAAAGATCCTTGTTTTTAGCAATGCTTTGCACTTTGGTGTAATTTCCTAAAAGTAAGTTACCTCTAACTTGGAAACAAAATTGAACTACTGCCCAACCCAGGGAGTTCTTCATTCTATTAAAGTGACTCCCAGCACATACCTGTGAAAAGAGCACTAGCAAGCTGGGTGAGATGTATAGTCCTCTTCTTAGTTCCAACTTTTTCATGGCACAGTGATAGTACCACTATTCCTAATCCAATTGGTTTGGTAAAATCCTTCTCCACATTGATACTGTGTGGTGAAATTCTAGTCTGTTCTGCTCAATATAGTAGCCACTGGGTACTTGGGGCTATTAGGCATTAAAATGCACTTTGCTGAACATATAACATAAAACCAACTTTTGAAATCTTAATTGGAAAGGCATATAAAAATCATTAATAATTTTCATATTGGCTCCATGCTGAAATGATACAACTTTAGATGCATTTGGATAAATACAATATTTGCTTACCATTAATTTCACTTGTTTTATTTTTAACTACAAAACAAAACCACATTGTCCTTTTTGCTGATCTATGTGACTCCTACTAAAAATCAAAGTATATTTTAACTGGAGTCTAACAATTATTTTAACTTAATAAAAAAAAATGGTGCAATATTGAATGTCTTCTGCTTTCAGCATGAGCTCCACAATATCTCAGTGGAGGAACAGACTTGTAAAAGACTTTTGTGGTGATAACCAGCAACTTCATCAGCCAGTAAATGCAGGCAGAACAGAGTACTATTTAAGTTCCACACATGGCCCGATCTGCGCTTTGTTTTACTTTACCCCAATGCAAACTCTTTATATAGTTTCAGTAAATTCATTGAACAATTGAATTGTTCTGTTTTCTGTGAACACTGATTTTCATAAGGGCTGCACAGGGTAAGCGAGGGGTGGCCTCTGAGCACGTGAAATGATCTCATCTCAGATTTCGGTGAGCTCCTACTGCACCCCAGGCAGAAGGATTCATTGGTAAAAAGCCAAAGATAAGCAAGTCTCAGAATCCATTCTCTTTTGAGAGGAAATGCAAGTGGGAGACAAAAAATTAAATAGATGCAAAGTAATAGTTATTAAATGCTAGATCAAGCATGGGGAACAAGGGATCTAACACCTCAGTGGTGGAGAAAAACTGGAGGAGGGGCAAAGAATCTGAGGAAGAGAAGAAACAGAGAAACCTTAGGGAACACAGCTTTAGCTGATCTGCAAAGGTGGACCCCAAGGGAAGAAAATCAGCACTAGGAAGCCACAATCCTCAGTCACTGGCTGGTGTAGTCACAATGTACAGAGACACCTCTGGAATTTAGAACAGTGCTGTTAACACGTTTGAACTGTCACCTTTGAAAGTACAATCTCTCCTTTCAAAAAGACAATATAGGCTTCAGGTTGACCGTGTTTTCTGGCCAAGTGTCCAAGAAAAAAACAAGATAAGTATATTTGATTGACAGTTGTATTTGCTGGACATACTCCTGAAACTCAGCTTCAACATACTGCACACAAATTATACCCGAGAGCTGCACACAGAGCAAGACCACAAGGGAAACTTAGCACGGGCCACACCTGGAGAAAATGTAGCAGGGGAAGGATGAAGGGCCATCTGGAAGCACATCCCAAGTGACACTCCACTTCATTAACCTCTGGAGAAAGGACACTGGGCAGGGAAACTTTGGATGTCCTCTTCTGTGTTTTAACCCCAGAGTGAAGGAAGGTGAGGCCTGGACAGAACTGAAAGTTTAACAGATCCAAGGTACAAATATTACCCACCCTCTTAATCAACCGCCAGAAGCTTCACATCTTGAAAGACACCAGGAAGGAAACGTGGGCCCTTTGACAAGAGGAAAGAAGGTATTGGCTCTGGAGCAGGACTCACCATACAAGCTTCCAAGCCATGGATCTGTGCTGGGACACCTAGGCCTGCATCGAGGACGGGCAAGAAGGAAGTGATAGCCACACAGACAATACCAAGCCTCAGCCAGACAGTCTCTGGGCTCTGTCAGAAAATATCCCTCACTGTAGTCTGCTAAGCTTGTAGCTCTTGTGAACACACTTTCCCAAGAGTAGAGCAGAGAGTTGCCAGGCTGGGGAGAGTTTGGTCCCCAAAGTCTGACACCAAGGTTTACTGGTGAAGATAGACATGACAGTGATTAATAAATGGCTATTTGAGGCCCAAGCCCCAAGTATGAGCAGAACGACCTTTCTTGCCAGGCTGGCTCAGTTCCCACACGCTGGCAAAATCTGAGCAGATATAGAGCATGGAAGCAGAAGAGGGTAAGCCTTCGGCAGGTTGTGTGGGCTTTTGGGAGAGTGAGTCTAATAGAGGGGCATGGCTTACTATGGATCCATGGCTTTAAGAGCCAGGGCAAGGATCTGACCATGGCCTTTAAATCTACTGGCTAATTTAGGAACCCTGGGCTCAGATGCCACATCGGTAAATGGAAATGATAACTCCTAGCCCAAAAGGTCATTGTGAGAATGAAATGAAATATGATGAAAAGTCACTGTCACAGGAAACTGATGATAATTATGAGGACAACCTCCATCCATGATCACAACTGCAGAGCTGCCTCTGTTGGTGATCTCCAGGTTATACAGATCCAAGCCCCTGCCTGCATTGTGTCTGAGCTCCGTGACAACCCCACAAGGCAAGTGATATAAAAATCTCACCATTCACAGAAGAAGAGATTGTATCTGAACAAGACCAGATAGCCTTCAAACATGGCAGGACTGGTAGGCACAGAGGCAAGGGCTGTCACTTCGGTGGGCTGCGCCTGACCCCTTCTCCCTCTAAAGCCTGTAATTGGTATCCTAGTGCTATGGCTGAGCTACTGCCAAGGAACAAGCCAACTATGTTTCCAGGGTCGTATTTAGACAGGAGGATTGTTGGAGCCTTTTGTATGGTTTTTCAGCCAACAAGTTGGACTGAATGCCTTTCCTTGAATAGGAACATAAATTACATTGCACACATTTTCTTGAAAAAAGTAGAGAACAAAACATGCTTAGACTCCATCCTATTTTAGTGACTGAATCTTCCTTTGTATCACTAGGTGCGATCAACTAAAAAAAATGCAATTGCCAAGTTGAGACCACCTAGAATAATCTGCAAAGATTTTCTTGCAGTTTTTCAAACCTGCTATACACAGCTTCCACAGAAACATGCAAAGGAACATAGAGCATGTGTTGGGCAGTCCAGGAGATCATCTGGACTTTTCCTTGTGCGGTGGCACAGAGCAAGTGCCCCAAACTGGACTTCAGTGTCTGCACCTTGAAATGAGAGGAAGTGAGGGCTGCTGCTCATTCTTGGCACATGTACCCAGCAGTCCTTGGGACTACACCAAGTCACTGGGGCAATGCAAGAAGCAATCTTCTGAAATGCTCAGTACTTCTATAGTTAATGCTTCAGACCTCCCCTGTAAGTCCAATCTCAGCCATGTGACCCACCTCAAGTTTTCATTTATATCTCACGGTTCACTTACCTCGAATTGACAGTGGTATCTGGGGACAAAGAGCAGAGACTCAGAGGCAGTCTGGCTGTTTATATATCTTGTCCCACTGCTGACTAGCTATTAACTCTGGACATTTCTTCACCTATGATATGCAAGTAATAAGTATAAATTCCAGCTCATAAGATGGCTGTGAAATTTTAACCAACTAATCCATGTGAAGCATCTAGAAGGGCCTATGAAAATATTATCATGTCAATATGAACCAAATTTCCTTATCCATCCATGAATGCCTGCATCCATATAGCTCTTCATTCACCCAGCCATCAGTCCATCCATGTACAAGTCAATGTATGTATGCATCCATGCATCCATCCACCCATCCATCCATCCATCTATCCATCCATCCAGCCATCCGTCCAACCCTGCATCTATCCCTCCATTCATCCATCTTAACATCTTATCTCCAATCCTACCAGATCTGGTCCTCTCAATTCTAATTTCTTCTTTGTTACCACATCCACCACTTTTATCCACGACAAGGTTCCTTCCCAACAGGACTTCTGTCTCAGTCTCATTAGAATACTCAAAGTAATTTTTAATAAAAAACAGATTGTGTTATGTTCTGCTTCCAATGTGCTTAAACTGAACCTGTGCTCTTTATAGTGGCTCATTATAAACCAGACCCTTTTATGTTTCTCCAGCCTCACTTTTTAATCATTCCTTTGGACACTTCCGGCTTGGGACATAGGCTTCTTCTTCCATCTTCTGAGTGCACTAAATTCTTTGCAGTATTAGAATCTTCACAAATGGCATCTATTTTCTCTGCAATATTCCTCCCCTTCTCTTGCAGACTGGTTCTGCCCTCTTCAGTCAATAGTCTTCATGTTATATCTTAAAAAGTCTTTCTTGAAAATGAATTTGTTTCCTTTATACCACATTAGTAGTACAGCACATATATTTCATACATATGTGATATCTAGACCAGTATCCAAGCTGGCCAGCCCTGGGCACATTTGGCTATTTCTTACTAGAAATATGGCAAGTCTGTATGTCGCCCTGGGGTAAAAAGCATGCATAATGAAATTTGAATACTTGGGATGAGAAGAAAAAAAAATCATTAATTTTTATATTATTACATATTGACACAACCTTTCAACTATGTTTAGCTAAGATGCATTATTAAAATTAACTTCTTCTTGATATCTTCTCCAAAGAATTTAAAGTATCATACCACAGTGCTACAGTACAATTAGGTTTATAGTGGCACAGTTTGTAATAGCTAAATCTTGAAGACAGCCCAAATGGCTACCAACTGATGAACTGATAAAGAAGATGTGCTTTTTATATACAATAGAGTTACCCTGTCATAAAGAAGGATAAGCTTGAGACATACCTAGTTAAATGGGTGAACCTTGAGACCATACTTGTAAGTGAAATAAATTGGACACATATGTTTAAATACTGTATTGTTTCTCTGGTGTGAGTAACTAAAAGACCAAAATGTATAACAGATATTGGGAAATGGGAAGAAAAGTTTCACATAAGAAGGGCAACAAGGGAGGGAGAGGGAGAAAGTAAGGAAGGGACAAAAAAGACAATAGAAGGAAAAGCGGTAACAAAGCTTTTGTAAACAAGGAGAAGAGGGGTTGAAGGGAGGGGAAGGGGACGGGAAAGAAAGAAGCAAGATGTATCATGTGCAGGCACAAATTTCCCATGATGAATGGGATCATAATGTATAGGTAAAATGAGAGAACCAAAACAATTTAACTTCTTCCTGCCTTTTTTAACATAGCTATTAGGAACATTAGAAAACTTACAGTTATGTGGAAAGCTTTTGGAGAGCTCTGATCCAAAGCATAGGTACAGAAAGAGATGAACCAGGAAGGCTTTCTGGAACATCAGTGATCCTAGAAGGTAAGGGGCGGACACCTACACAAATAATGGGGAAGGAAATTAAAACAGGCTTTCATACCAAAGCAAGCACGGACATGTAACGGAGCCTCACAGAGGTTCCATACATTGCTAATCCGACAGGACAAATATAATGGTTGCAGAGAGTCTTCCGGCTGTGCCCTAGTTGACCCCTTAGCTCCTCACCCTTCAGATGACTGCTGGGCTTTTTGAGGACAGGGAGGAGCACCAGGGTGTCTTTGGTTTCCTCTCAGCACCCAGACCGTGGCTCCCTGCAGGCAGGACCCCTGCCCTGCATGGGGGACAAGGGTGACGTCGCCTCTAGCTCTCTTGCATCTGCACCCCATGTACGACAGAGTTGGTTTTTCCTCTTTTCTCCCCCATCAATTAGGCTGAATGGGGAAGGCATGCTTGGGTCAACTTTTCCTCCCAGTGAAAAGTCTCTTTGTGGTCTGGAGCACCTTTGGGGCAAAAGTCACAGGGAATGTCAACCCTGGTGGTCCTGGATGAAGCCAGGCATCACACTTTGCCACCATTTAACAAGCAAAATGGGGGAACCTCTGGCCCCCTGCACCAAGACTCTGCAGTTAAGAACTAGCAGCTCACAAGGCCCACAGAACATTTAAAAGAACATGCCCAGTTGGGTCCCAGTAAGTCCCACAATGAAGGTCAAAGTCCTTCACCACCAACAAAGTGAAAATGTCTGCATTTATGAAGTGCTTCCAAGTGAGTGCAGTATTTCCTCTGAACGTTGTCCTTTGGTACTTAGCAGGATTCTGGGAGGAAAGTACTTTTGTGTTCCTTCTGCAGGTTTCCAAACTGGGGCTCAGGGGACATGACCTCCCTCAGAGGACTTTGGACTCTGTGGCTCTGTGTTTAATGCATGAAGAAGGGGCTAAGGACCTATAGGGCTAGTGAGGTGGACTGGTAAGTGACAGGGCAGAAGACTTCACTCAGCATAGCACTGCCCTCTCTTGCAAGGCTGTCCCAAAGGCTGGGGGTGCCGCACAGAGGGATTCTTAGGAAAGCAGCCTCCTGCAAGTGAGATTACTAATCCAAGACGTTTTCCTATTTTGTCCACTGTTCCTCCACCTGCAAGGGCAGTAGACACTGTTCCCTCTCAGATGCAGAACATAAACCTGTCCCTAGGTCTGCTCTGTCCCACCAGGGCTTCCTAAAATGGGCTCCTTCCTTCTCAGGAATCCTGTAAGACTGGGAAGAAACCATCATTTCAAGGAACAACCATGTGTTTCCCTGCTGAGATTACAAATCGTATCAAAGTTGAGTTTTGATGCTTTGGGAAAATATAAAAGTGAAAGAATGAAACTATCCTTGAAAACACAGCTAGGTTCTGGAGTACTACAAAAATATGGGAAGATCTCACAGATTCTGAAGAATATGGGATGAGAAAGGATATTAAAGGACAAACAGCATTCAGAGACCTGCTGGCCAGTGGTGCTCCTGTGTATATGTTGTGGTGGTGGAGAGTGGGAAGGTGCTTTATTCTTTTTAAGGAAAAGAACACATTATTTGGGGATTTGGTCCACATACATGTTATATATTTTGCATCTTACTCATTTGAACTTCATGTTTTCTGACTATTTTTTTTTATTTTAAAAGTAAAAGAACAAAAACACTAATAAACATACACACAGTAGCACAAGAACAGTACAAAAACCGAACTACGGGTGGCAGGGGATCGACGATGATTGTTGTATTACACATTGGTAGCTTCAAAGTGTATACTCAGGACAATACAAATAGACATACAAGGTTGATCAAATAACTAATCACCGATTATTTCCCACATCAATATGACATGTTTTCTGACTATTGATGAATGGTCCTGCAAAGTTTCCTTGGGGTCCAGAGTCAATGAATTATATTTAATAGTTCACAGTTAGTGGGTCTATGTTTGTGTCATAACAGCTTTTCAAGTATGACACAGTCTCTTTTATATGCTACACTGAAGTATTCCATTGCTCAAATGTATTCATAGTAAATTTCCTTTTGTTTTTAATGCATAAGTGAGCTTAGCTAAGCCTGATCAGAATTAAATTTAATTAAATATTAATAGCATCTATTGTGTCTCAGGGACTGATACTGTATCTTTGCCCCTCAGGGTGAAACATTTCTTAAGGAAATTCTATACGGTGAGATTTAAACAAAAGGGAAATTAAAAACTCAAAAATAATTATTCATATTATGAAAAGAATTGTGTGCATGTATATGTGTCTGTGTGTGTGTGTGTTTTGTGTTTTGTGTTTCACTTGAGAATTAGGCATATGGCTATTTCAAATAATGACATTGTGGGTTATTTTAACTTACAGGTATGTTTTCAAAACTCCAGAAATTATATCAGGTCCACATTCAATGCCTGTGTGTTAAGAAATTTTGCTGCATATTAAAAAATGATTTCTCTCCATTTGAACATCTGAGGATTGAAATGACTACCAAAGTACCAGACAGAATTAGATATTGAGCCTTATAAAATTTTCTGGTTATTTTTCATTCGCTTAAGAAGGTCATTGTATGTTAAGAATTGCAAGGACAAAATTACTGGAAAAAAGTGTCTTATCTCTTGACTAAAATTTACATGTATAACTTTGGTGTAATGTTAAAATAATTAAGATATACTTTTACCAATTCAAATAAAATATATTTTATATTATGTATAATCTATATATATAGTTACACATATGTAAATAGAATCCAAAAATCCATCTAGCAACATGTATGAATAGATCCTTATATATATATAAAGCATATGATCTAATTTTGAGTGCTGCCAAAGAAATTCAAAGTCCTCATCCTTATGTTTGAGGAGCTCACGGTTAACATGGGGTGAGGGAGCCCATGGTCCAGAGATACCAGATACAGAGCTGGGGGGACACCACCAATGTGAATGTCCTGACTGCAGACAGTGCGGGTCACCCAGGAATATCCAACCTCCAATTCCACACTGCTCTGGAGCCCATGCCTGGTATTTACAAGCCTAGGCATTATGTATCTGACTGTTTTTTTTTTTTTTCCAAGGCTTAATCCTCCAGTTTTGCCTTTTGGAAGACCACATCACACACTAGTTTTGAGTTCTGGTCTTGCAATCTGCATGAAGGGAATCTGTACCCCAGGGAAACCCCCTTTCTTGCCAATCTCTCACTAAGTCCATCTTAACTATCTTCATCTAGAGTCATCTACCTCCTGTTTCACCAGTGCCTTGTGCACAGGCCCCTCCAGTGAAGGAAACATCTGCTCCTCCGGCCTTCCCTCCTTCCCTTCCTCCCTTTTTCCTTCCTATCCTACCTTCTTCCTTCCTTTCCTTCCTTCCTTCCTTCCTCTTTCCTTGCTTCCTTCTAATCTCTTCCTTAAATTATTTGCTTTTAAAGAAATCTCCTTAACATGTAAACTTAGAACTAGGGCCATTTCTTATAATAATGATTTTTATTTTTCCACTGAACTTAGAAAATGAATAATAGTATTAGAACTGAACATTACATCTTGCTTTTATATGCTTTAGCTTCAGTGCTTAAGTGGATCGCTATAGCTTCAGTCAACACATCTTACCTTGCTGGTCGCAATTCCTGCATGGTGGTACACTGGGGTTTGTTGGATGTCAATCAACAAGAAGTGAGACTTGGGTTCTGCTCTGGGTATTCTGGTAAATATAGGAACCATAAGGATTGGATGGCAGCACTGCTGCCACTCAGATGACTAGAATCTCTGCTATCCAGAGAGTGCTGCCAGGTTAGCCTTCCTGTCTCCCTGTCAGCATTTATTGAATCAGGAGGCACAGTGATGAGAGTGTGTGAATGATTTATTGCATGTGATACAGATTTCCGCTTATATTCTCATAAAGGTCATGTCTGCAAGAGCTATGGAGGCAGATTGCATCAGTACATTGAACTGAGATGAATAAATGAATAATTGTATTGACAGTATTAAGCAAGAATGCATGACGTTGCATTGTAGAATCTGTTAACAACGTAAAGAAAAGAGGTGTTCACTGATTGGATATTACTCAGCTTTCAAGAGCAATGTATTGTGTACAAATAATTTCAATGCCTTTCTCCTACAACCAAATCCAGAAGTCATCACTCAGCCAGTCAGAAGACCCAGGAATTGCAGTGTGGAAAAAGGACAGACAAATGCAAATGAACCTTACAAGTTCAGGCTCTTTGAGTTACTGGTGCAGAAGCCAATATATCATTGCTCTGTTTATGTCCCTAATCCCTGAAAAGCCCCTGGCTCTTATAGTCTTCCAAGATCTGGAACCCCCAATAATGCTTCCAGTATATTCTCCTCTTGAATGATTTCATACCATTTACTGCCCCAGAGCATGAGTTGAAGTGGACAGATGTTGTCCTTTTCACAGTAAATAGAAAAACTGAGACTCAAAGATATTCTTTCTATAGTCATAGATTCTATAATTTTCCCTATATTTCTATTAGACAAACTCTATAAATTTCACTAACACGATGAAATTTTTGTATAACTCCCAGTGACTGTTAACAGTGATGTCAACTTGACTAGACTGAGAACACCTGAAGGATTAGTAAAACATTCTCCTGTGTGTGTCTGGGTAGGTCATGCAGGTGTGACTTTGGGTTGTATATCTGGTTCTGGATCCCTTCCTGTCTGGCTCTGTTCCCTGCTCTGCTTCCTGGACACCATGAGCTTTGCAGCTTTGCTCCTCCACACCCTTCTGCCCTGATGCTCCTGCCTTACAGCCAGTCAATCATGGACTGAATCCCATGAACCATGAGCCCAGTGAAACCTTTCTTCCCTTGAATTCTGGGTGTCAGGTATTGTACACCAACATCACAAAGCTGACAAATGCACCAATTAAAACATGTACTGAAAAAAGAATATTTCCCTATTTCTAAATTCTTCCCATATTGTTTTGTGTATGATGAGTACCCAGTTATTGAGAGGTACATGGATGAGTACCCAAAAGAACGAGTGTGGTACAATAACCTGTCAAAAATCTCCAAAGGAATTTCTAAGCTTTGGGTTTTGTAAAAACAAAGTGAAGTAGAATCATATTCTGGATCTAGAACCAGTCTGTCATCAAGAAGGAGAAATTTTGTTATAATTTCTGTACCAGGGAGAAGCCAACACTGATACTTATGGGGGCTGAGGCTTCCTCAAGAGCTGGTCTATGCAGATATTAGAAGAAACAGGTGAGAGGGCTAGGCTCCACCATGGCCTGGGGTTAGCAGTCCTGCAAGGCCAGAGTGGTCTCCTATGCTGTTCCACCAGGAGTCCAGCCACAGAGTGCTCTGTGACATTGGTCCATCTACAGAATGTGAATGTATCTTCCTAGGCAGGACAGCCACACACCAGTGATGGCTAGGGCAGCCAGCGAGGTGACGAAGACTCTGCAGAGCTAAAAAAGGATAACACATGCTGCCATTTGCACAGAGTCCATCCACAAAGGGAATGGATCTGAAAGCCATGGCAAAGAATAACCAGAAATGGTAGAAATGGACGCGGAAATGGTCAAACCCTCGGAAACTGTGCAGACCACTTCAAAAAGCTGAAACATCCTGCATTCAGCTATAAAGACAGGAAAGGGATTCACACAGCAACAGGTGTACGGTGAGCCTTTAAAGTGACTGCCCGTGCTGGTAAGGCTTTGGGAGATAGCACAGTCTCTGGATGAGTTGAGTTCCTGGGAGAAAATCACAGGAATCTCTCAGTTATGTACAGATTTGCTCTGTTGAGAAATTTTCTACATCCCAAACAACTGACTCCCAGGTGATGGTTCTTAACACATAGTGAAAGTATCTGCTTTTATGTGTACATTTGGATAACTATATGAGTTCCATTTATTGAATTTTTGGATATAAAACCAGAAAAATCATGAAGGCTGGAGCCCCAGGTTGTACCTGGCTAAGGTGGCTGGGAGAGGTTGGCATGGCCCCTGTGATTTTGATGTTTTCTGAAAGCAGAGGAGGAAAATAAATCACTCACTTGTCAGGTTCCCCGTGTGGAAAGAGCCAGTCAGTGACCCCCAGCCAGCTTTTCTACACAGCAAGGGCCACAGGGCAAGACAGTAGACATCTGAGAAGCTCTCAAGATCAGAGCCACATACATGGCCACTTAAAAGTCTTTCAAGAAACAAATATGCTCCAATTTGCTCCAGTACAAGCGCATAAGCTTGGAAAACTCTAGAGTTTCCCAGGGTGAACCAGAGAAGTCACAGCTTCTAGAAAGCCCATTTCTGTCTCCATTCTCTGTCAGATTTTTCATCTAGTGGACTAGAATCCATATGCTGATTGTCCCTGGAATCACATGTGAGCTCAGCATACAGCATCACAGATTTGCCTGAAGAGCTTTGTAAATGTTCACAGTAGCCACCTCCTCCTTGTTACTGGACTTGATCTTCCCCACGCTGGAGGCAAACATCAGGATTCAGTGGGTGTTCAGCCTGGTGCAGCTGTGCTCATGAGTAGACTAACAGCAATTTTGTAAATGCTCCTAAGAACAAACCCAGGAAACCATTATGGTGGAGGATGGAACCCAAAACACTTGTCCAAATAAGGACAGAAAATGCAAGCAAAAGGAGTGCTCACCTACGAACCCTTGCTGTTTAATTGATGCACTAGCCCAGGAAATGATCTGCATTTCCTCTGAGAAGCAGATCTGTGTCAGAAACTGCAGGAGATGAATCCTATAGCTCTGAGAATCAGTATATTAAGGAGAATTACTCTTCCCTAGTTCTCTTTATTTCTTCAGATTTTTGCACAGATTGTGTGAACTACGACTTAATGCCATTTTTTGGTATAATGTATAAGTTGTGGGTGGTGTGTTAGTCAGTTTCTTATCCAGGTAACAAAATACGTGATATAAATGGCTTAATGCAGGAAAGGTTTATTTTAGTTCACAGTTCCAATGCTTTAGTCCCTGGTCAAGGGACTCCTTTGCTTAGGCCCATGGCAAGAGAGAAATACCATGGCAGGAAGGCAAGATGGAGGATAATTGCTCACGTCATGGAAGACAGGAAGTGCAAAGAGAGACGGAGAACCAAAGACCAGGGTCACAATACACCATTAAGATACTCCCTGTATTACCTACTTCCTTCAACAGATCCCATTTGATAACAGCCCACCCAGCTCTGGGTTAAACCATTGACGAGGCCACCATCCCATTACTCAGTGGGCTCTCCAGAACGCACCTGTCCACCTTCCTGAGTTGGGTATTAGACCCCCAACATATGAGTCATTGGGCACCACTTCATATTTAAGCCACAACAGATGAGTCTTACATCTTAATGGGTGAAAAAATCAAAACAAGCTTGATATTTCTTGGATATGAAATTCTATGAGATTGACAATACGTAATCAACAACCCTTGTTAGTTTCCTACCATATTGTAACTCTGTATTGTTTGTATTGTTCTTACACTATTTTGTAAATAGATGTCTGTTTGTTAATATGTTTTCTTCCTTTATTCTTAAAATAAAATAAAATGAATAAAATAAAATAATTCTATGAGATTGAAATGTTAGCGTCCAAGGGAAGTTGTCACTCTTGACCTCTGAGGCTTTCTTTGGGCAGGGGTTGTCTGTGCCTTGAAGGACTTCAGCCACATTTTTGGCATCCACCATTCAGGTGCCTGCAGTACCCTTTCTCTATTTTTGACAATCAAGAAAGTCTTCATGAGCCTGAAATGGGCGCACACATCATCCTAGCACTCTGGGAGCCTGAGGCAAAACACTCTCAGAGCCTTAAGACCTCCTTGTCTGGCTTTTACAGCAAGAAGCTCCCAACCTGCAATCTAGCACAGAGAAGTAACCTACTTTTTCAAAAGGAAGAAAGAAGAGAATGAGGAAGAGAATCACAGAGATGGCTTCTCATACAAAATACTTCCAGGCCAGTGTTTATGTTTTGTCAATAAAAAGACCAGTGTACCAATAGCAGGCTGCAGGTCAGTCTTCCCTAAGGATGCTATAAGTACAAGATAATTTCTAAAGCAGTCTCATCTGAGTCTCTGGAATTAGTCTCTTGTGTTTAGGCCCCAGGATGCCACCATCTGTCACTGCAGGTCAACTAAAGAAAAGAGAACAAGAGGACACCTAAGTATTGACCCTTGGAAGCAGTTGGTGATCGGCAGCACAGGATGGTTCAACAAATTCCAAGCCACTGCATTGGAAAGAACTCTGTGAGATCCATAAGAGAGAAAGAGACCAGGACTTATTTAATGCTCAACATGTTCCCAACACTCAGAGAAAATCTATCCACATAGGAGATATGTTCAAAATATACAGGGAATGGCTAAATAGTATGTTAGAGTAAAAGACACATTGCCATGAATCCCCTGAAAATACTTTCCTTCACTTGAACATACTCACTCCATCATTTTTGCCACTTTCTGAAGTAGTTTTGAGTCTTTTTTCCTGACTGTTATTACTAGATGTGACAAGAAATAAAGAAAAAAACCAGTGATACTGCTGCCAAATCCCATCCAAAAGTAATACAGACTTGTAAGAACATGAGTGTTCTCTCAGACACCTTATTCATTACATGTGGTATCATGTGATTTCTGGCTCTTGCCCAAAGTCAAAATGACCATGAAAGGGAAATGTCTTGAATCCACTCAGGATGTTGAGGCAGCCAGGACAGTGCAGCTAAAGACCCTCAGGAAAGAGGACTCCAGAGCTGCTGCAGAAAGTGGAAACAGTAAGGGGATGATTGATTTCAAAATAAAGGGTAGGATTTCTGGGAGATTGATGGGAATGTGTCTGTTACTACCTTTTTTAAAAATTTAAATGTCCATCCTTTCCCAAAGGAATGTGACAAATAAATGTTAGGGAGCTGTCCGAGGTCCTAGAGTGTCTGGTACTGAGCTGGGACTGTGATTTGGGCCTTGTCCCAGTCAGAACCTCCCCTTTGGTCGCTGCCAAGCTATAATATTGGTAAAGCTTAGTTGACTTTAGCCATGTTCACGAAGAAAGCCACTCTGTCCCTGGGTGAGCTGGCATTTCCAGAAATTCTGAGACAGAAAGAAAATGAATCAGAGACAGTAGGGCTCAGAAAGTCCTGTAGCCCTTCTGCAAAACTCTTACATAGCAGCCAAGCCCCCTGTTTCAGTGTCCAGTTAGTGCAGACTGACATTTCTGCACAGATCCAACCATATGAGACTAGAAGAAAGTCAATGCCTCTGGACACCGTGCTGTGTGAGCAATGCTGGAATAGCAGCTCTCAGATAATCAAAGAGAGGAAATGGCCTGAAAAGTCATGTGTGCAGAAGCAGAAAGTATAAAGAGAGATTTATCACTTGTTCTGATAAATTGACAGTGAAATTAAAAACCTTAATTATTTCAGCATGAATTTGCAGAGGTTTCTTTTCTCACTGAACATATGAAAGTTTCAAAGCATTTTGCAGCAATAAAACATCTGTGACCCAATTTACATAAAACACAATAAAGCTGAGATTCGTTATGGTAACAAAGATCACCAAGACAGTTGTGAACCTCCATTCCATCTAGATGTAATAAAAAAATGGAGATGTGTGCACATGGTCAGCCACCCAAATGTCCATGTAGACCTTGAATATGTGGGAAGATAGGGAGGGGGTTCACAGCTGAGGAGAAAGTACAAAGGCAGATGATAGATCAAAGGTCACAGGAAGAAGGGTCTGGGAGGTCACTAATAGAAAGATAATGGTGTTCAGGATCCTGGGAAAGGAAGGTATAATGGGATGAATGAATTTTAAGGACAAAAACATACTTGAAAACCATGGCACAAACACATTATCTAAAAAGCATTGAATTATAACAATTCCAGGGTGTTTCTTTCATCCTATTTTGTAGCTGCTAATGGAGAAAGGTGAGAGGTTGAATCCAAAAGGGTTCAGTGGTTTCTTTTGAAAGGTCTTGGCTCTCTTTGGAGCTCAATCATGTTGGATCCAGCAGTGCAGTGAAAAACAAAAAATTATCTTTTGAAGATCTGATATACTCAATACATATTCACGATTCTCAAATGATTTGGAGATTATTTTAAACTTATATAAAACCTGACAAAAATCTGTTCTAAAGAATGTATAGAATATTGGCATATGGTAATTTGTTCATTAGAGAAAAAATAGGCAAAGCTTACTTCTGTGAGATGTGAAGCTTAAATTGTGCAAAGAACTAGATTCAATCAATTATGAAAACTCTCGGATGCTGCTTCTATATCGTCCTTTCGCTTTGAAAGTATTTTCTAAGGAAGCTTTTTGGCTAACCCATGATCTAAGGAAAGAGAAGATATGCTTGAATACATGATCGCATATAGGTACTTTTAAAATCGATGTTTCCATCTCAGAAATTAGTTTATTTTACACTGAAGTGATTATTAAAGATAAGCACCATTTCTTTGCTAGGGATTGGGAACATCAGCTCTTTGGGACATTTCAACACACACCTCTACCCAGCAGGTCCCACTCACTGCAACTCTTGGAAGAAAACTCTAGTATGCACCTCCAGTGCAGCATTGCATGCCCAGAACTTCAAATCATATCGCTCCATTTATATAAGAAACCCAAACTATAAATAAATCAAAGATCAAAATAAGAGCTAGACAATAGAAAGTAGAGAGACAGAGCTTTGGTAAGTGGGAAGGGAACTAAGAGCTGGAGGGAGAGGGAAAGGAAAGGGGATGTAAAAAGCATGTACCAAATGCTGTAATGAATGCACACCTGATGTGCCACCAGTGCGTGCTGAGAATAAACTTCGGGGCCTTTCTGGGTTACTGTTACTGGTGATGATGCATCTTTCTTTTTCAACAGTTTAGACTACAGAGCAAGAATTCATCCCTCAGCAGAGCAGCATTTTATTCACTACTTTCCAGGTAGAAGACAGGGTTCTACCATTAGCTCAACCAAGCTGCAAGAAGAGAACTTTGCATTGACTGCCAAGGTGCACAGCAGCACAGCGAGCTGTGCAAGCATAGCTAAGAGTCCGGGTTTCTTTATGTCAGATCACTTATTTTATTTCATTTATGGCAACTGCTTTTTAAAAGCAGACCCTTCGGAACTGATACTGTAAACAGTCCTGGTAGGAAGTTGGATATGGCCCGTAAGTTGCCCATTTGTCATCTCTGCCTCAGATGTCCTGAGCTCTGCTGCTGCCCAAACCCATGTATGTAGTCATTTTCTTGGACAGTGACTTATTTTGCCTCTTCTAGTGCCCTGTAGATTCTCCTTCTTGGTCACTGGTCTTGATTTTCTGATGAAACAGAGTTGAGGATACTACTAAAAGTGACCCTATGAAATTCATTCTGGACTTCGGTGGAAAAAGATCATGACATTACTGATCCTGTGCTATGTAGGAAGGACAAAACAAAACCTTCTTTAAGTATAATTATCAGAAAGAAGTGTTTTAAAGGGGCACATAGTTTGGATTTAGACCTCATGGGCTCTGAGACTTATCACAGATTCTGTTTACACCTTGGCACTGGGTGCTAGAAGTCTAAATCTGGATGTGTCTGCTAGCGCTTTTGAATCTATTCTACTTTCCATCATTTGCTTTCTTTTGTTTCAACATAGCTCCCATTTTTAGTCATTTTTGTTTGGTTTATCTTCATATATTTACTTGGTTCTTGAGAGAGATAGAGCAAGAGAGAAAGAGACAGAACAAGGAAAAGAGACAGAGATTGATAGATAGATAGATCTAACAATAATTTAAAATAACCTTGCAAATTCTAAAATCTATATGAAAAATAATTCTGTGAAATATTCACCAAAATCAACATTTAAGTAAATGTACTGCACATGAATTAAATTAATAAAACAACTAGGTCAAATGTTTGTGTGTATGATGATCAAGAGGTAACATAAAGAATTATAAACAGAAAATTACAAAAGCATATGAATAAAAAACATGGGAGCATTTTTAAAAACAAATTACATAGAAATATAGGGAAATTCAACCAAACAACATTTAACAAATTTGAAGATATAATTAGTGAATTTGGAGAAAGTAAGCATTGATTTGGAAGAAAGCATAGCATATATATACATATGTATACATATATGTATTATGCATATATACACATATATATCTGTGTATATATGCACATATATACATATATGCATACATATATGCATATATACATATATATGGCAATGTAAACCTCACTTAAGACAGAAGACACATTGGAGTCTTTAGAAGCAAAAGTTCAAGGACAAATTGGTAAAAAATTCAGAAGCCTAAAATAACATGGATGTTCCAATTAAAGAGACACCTAGTACTTTCAGGATGAATATAAATGAATCTATATCTAGTCACATTATATTGAAATTCCCTGACACAAAAACCAAAAAAAACAATCTTAGAAAGATCACAGAGGAGCTGGGGATATAGCTCAGTGGAATAAGCGCCTGCCTAGCAAGCGCAGGGTCCTGAGTTCAATCCCCAGTACCGCCAAAAAAAACAAAACAAACAAACAAACAAACAAAAACAAAGAAAGATCACAGAAAGAAATCTTTAAAGAGATCAGAATCAATCTTCTGCCTAAAACGGTAAATCTGAGCTGATAATACAATTACTGCTAATAACAATTCCTCAGATTCTAAAGAAAAAGGCAAACAACAAACTAGGAGAGTGCAGTAATTGCAGCTGACACACAGGGTGAGGTGCTGCTGCTCAAACTCACAGCACATAACTAAAGTTGCATTTTAATGAAAATGCATAAGCTTGAATGTATATTACTAAAATAGAAATAAATGAAAAGAAATGTTAATTGTGCCACTTTGGAAGCTTAAAATGGAACAGTAAAGCAAAAGAATACGGAAGTTAATGAAATAAGTGACTCCCCACAAAAAATATTCTAACATGCTTGAGTAAGAGAAAAAGAGAAATGTCCTCTTTAGTTAAATTTGAGGTCAGATTTATAGCTATCATCATGGAAAGAATGGCCCAGAAAGACGGTAAGTGTACTTAAGGTAGATAATCATACGCAGAAACATGGGTAGATAGATGGATGATGGGTGGATGAATGCATCAATGAATTGATGAATGGTTGGATGGATGGATGGATGGATGGATGGATGGATGGATAGATGGATAGAACATTTGGTTGGAACATCTAAATGTCAGGCATTTCTGCCACCTCCAACTTACAGAAAAACCCTCCTTCTGCTCAATAGAAAATCCTCCTTCTGCTTTTTAGAAAAAATCAAAACTGCCCAAACCTGAAAGAAACTAAAATGACTTTTAGTAGATAAATGCAGAAACCATAGGGTCTTCAGACAAACCAATATTATTCAGTAATTATTAATTAAAGAAATGAGCAACTGGGATAGGGGAAAGGAGGAAAGAAAGAAGGAAGGTAAATATATAAATAGAGAGATGATAGCTAAGATAATTGTACTACTATTTCTATTGGTTTACTGAAAGGAACAGTTAATAATTATTTGACCAAATTTACATGCCTATATCCAGTAATCTGAGCAACTACTTTGAAGATAACAATATGCAATATAACAACCATTGCTAATTTCCTATCATCATGTTTTAAAATTCTGTATCATTTTATGGTTTTTTCTTATTTTTTATTCTCTTTAAAATAAAAAAATTTAAATCTATAAAATATCACGGAGAGAATTTAAACTCACACTCCTGGGTAAGTAAACCAGTGTTAAAAGGCTGGACACTGCCTGATTCTATCTATAGAACAGTCTGGAAAGGTGAAGCCATAGACACAATGAAAGGATGGTGTTTGCCGGGATTTTAAGTGCAGGGGAGAGGGATAAGCAGAATGGGGGAAACTGTTTAGGGCAGTGGAAATGATTTCATATGATAATGGTAATAGTAACATGTTGTCATGCATGCATCCAAATCCAAGAATGTACAGCACCATGGGTGGTCCACTGTGCAGACTGTGGTCTCTAATAGTGATGGCCTCACTGATTGTAACAAATACACCACTGAAACCTGGGAATGTTCACAGAGAGGAAGGTCGCATGCTTGTTTGAGGATGAAAGTATAGATCTAAAATAAAATTTAGTAAATAATAATGGAAACATCAGATAACCAGAGCAGACCAGCTCTCCAAGTACAACCACGAGTGAAAGAGAAGCTCCACAACTTGGAGTTTGACCTTGGGGGGCCCAGTCTGCACCTTATCTAGATACCTACCGATTCCTTTGTTTGCAAAATAATCCCTACATCCTAGTGTCCTACTTTATATTCTTTTTGCCTTAACAAAATGTTTATTTTAATGATTTACGTGTATTTAAAACCATTGATATTTTATCTGTTGCCATTTGTTCTTTTCTTCCACAAGAAAAAAAAATAGCTCTAAGCAGATAACAGCACAAAACTGTACTTTTTTCTTTATGGTCTTGACTCATTATTGTTTCCATCTACTCCCAAGTCAAAGTTGATGACTCAGTCCTGTAAATGGACCTTGAATCATCTCTGTGTACTGGAGAGCTTTTGAGTGGGGTGACTGGTGCTTCTGATTGCTTTCATGGTGCCTCAGGCAGGAACATCTGATGCAGAGACATTGCCGCATCTCAGTTTCTGCTCATTGAGCAGCATGTCCCGGCCGCAGACCCTGCAATGGTAGAAGTATGCAGAGTTCTACTTTGTCATCTGTCTTAGTCATTTCTCATTGCTGGGACAAAAATTTCCAACACCCACAACTTAAAGAACGATAGACTTAGCTTGGCTCACAATTTTAGTCCTTAACTGTCTGGCTGCCAAGGTCTAAGCAGAAGAAAGCTGCTGACATCATCGTGACCAGGAAGGCAAAGAAAAGGGGAAGGAAGGGAAGGGAACACACCCTTTTGGGTCACCACCAGCCCTGTGACCACCTCCCACTTTGCAAAATGGGGATCACAAAGAAAACAAACAGTGCTGCAGATGAAGAGTGAGTTTAGGGATCTCTGCTAGTGTCGCAAAATGGAAGTAGAAAGGGACTTTACTCTGGGATCTCATGTCTCCTCTCATGTCTAGAAAAGATAATGCAGAACAAAGGACAGAATCGATGAGAAGTGTGTGCTCACAGGAGCACAGGACAGACAGGTTTGATGAGACATTTCTTGGCAAGGATCACCCAAGATCCTCATGTCAAAAGGGCTGAGGCTGAGCCCTTTTCCAAACAGAGCTGGTGTGTTAACCCTCTTCCCATTTCTCTCACAGCTCGGTATGATGCCTATGTCCTGCTTCATGATTAACATGACAGCTTTTCTCATTCCCAGAGATTCACTGATAGAAAGCACCGACTGGACAACTGAAATACTGCTTGGAGAATATTGAATCATCCACACTAAGCATCTGCCTTCCTGAAGACAGACTGGCTTTTCATGCATCCTTGAAAACTTTTATATTTGTTTGGTAATTAAGAATTTACAAATAAGGTTTTGTCAGTTAGGGTACTGGAACTTCACCATGATGCTATAAGATAAATAGTTTAGGCAGACAAAATCTAAGAAAGAGGTTGGTCTTAAAATAAGACTTCTAGTGGAGACATGGCTAGGAACACCTGTAATCCAAGCTACCCAGGAGGCTGAGGCAGATGAGTTGCAATTTGTAGATCAGCCTTGGTAACTTAGCAAGATCCTCTCTCAAAAGAAAAACTAGACAGGGCAGCGGATGTAGCTCAGTGGTAGAGTGCTCCTGGGTTCAATCCTCCTGTATCAAAAGACAAACATAAAACTCCTGAACTGGTCCCCAGGGCCTGAGCCAACTTTCAGTGCTGCCTGTGTTTTTGAGGTCACCCTGCTCTGTAACAGCATGACACCCTAACTTCCCTAGCCACTTTCTGTCCTCTGCAGTTCTCACACAGATACCTGTATTTTTCTTCTTTCTTCCTTGTAATAACCCACTTCTGTAAAAACGGAGACACAACCCTAGGAAAGCTGGTGTCCCTGGCCGGCTGAGTGGTATTAAAACTCATAAAGACATCAGGGCACACAGGACTACAGAGTGTGCAGAGCAGTGCCCTATTCTGGCAGATATTTCCTTATCATAACCATCTGTGAATGGGAAATGTTGTTCTTATCTCCCCAAGGAAGCTTTTGAGACCCAGGATCCGGTGTCCCAGGGCTTCTGGGGGATACATAAAAGTTATGGGAATGAGACTTTCATCCATGACTAGTGGCAAAAAACTAACTCTGAGAATTCTTTAGAATCTGTTGAGTCTTACCAGTATTTGACCTCCTAACGTTAAATAAATACTTTTAAATTCATATAAAATACTGACAGTAGTCACTACATCATGCTGTAATATGGGACAAAACAACATCATCACACACATACACTCACTGGCTCACCTGTATATATCTTCATGAAGAGCAACTCCTGGCAGTGAGCCCCAAGAAGTTGCTGTAGCCATTATAAATGTCACTCACCTCGAAAAAGGAAAGAAGTTGGGAGGGAAGACGCAGAAGCCAAAAGTTTAGAAAGGAGATGGGTTCTCACAGCAGCCTTGGTTCCCTGTCACCCTTGCATCCTGGCTGAACAGCACTCCTAAACCACTGAAGAGTGAAGTAGATGGATTCAGAGTATTTTGAACTCATACGCTTATTAGAGTGATGGTTTTCTTCAAGGTGATTATCTGACCAATCTTATACCAGATCTTGTTGAAAGGTAAGGATGAATGTACTTCTTACAAAGTGTAACACGAACTGTGGTTCTGTAAGAGCAGCGCAGCCAAGAGTTGTACTCAATTATTTTTAATTCCCTTTTTGAGCCTTATAATTATATTCAACTTTTGTGCCACTCGATTTCTTGTACCATAACAAAACACACCTAAATAACTGGATCTTCTGGGTTTTCAGTTTGTTTTCTTTTAAATTTGGGGGGTACTGGGAATCGAACTCAGGACCTCGTGCTTGCAAGGCAGGCACTTGTGCCACTGAGCTCTATCTCCGGCCCGCTTGAGTTTTTTTAAATGTCAGTTTCCCTAGGTTGATGCCGAGCCACTGGGAAATAAGCACAATGATGAGACAGGGAAGAGAGGAATTAATTCATTTCCATACTGCACTTTTATTTAGTGTTAAGAGGGTGAATTAAGCAACAGAAGTAGTTAATAGAAAATATAACCTGCATATATGACATACATACATATTTAACTTACAATGTAAAAACATGTATTAATTCATTCAATGGTATTAAATTCAATTTACAGATAATTATCATGGAAAATTATACAGATTTGGTGCAAGCACTGTGCAGGACAATATAAGAGGACGCATTTGTAGCCCCCAAGAAATCCTACAGATAGGAAGAGAGCTTCAAATATGACGGCAAAGAAGTAGAGCACCACGTAGAGAAGATTAGTAAAACTGATGAAACGGGGATAACAATAAAGTGCTTTGAGGTTTCAAGGAAAGAGTGTTGTTTTACTAAGAAACAATTCTTAACATGACGGAGGATTGGAAAATTGTGTTTTACTTAAAAATTTCTAACATGTAGATAAGAAAACTGTGAATTTAGCATAACTTCTGCATGCTGAAAAGATTGAGATTTGGGAAATTGGTGAATTTTGCACCATATAAGGGAAACTCAGTCTGAGAAAAGCCATTTGCTTGATGATGAACCTGGTGGCCCATCTTACAATAAAGCGCACACTCTTCTCACAGTGAAATGCCATTAGGATGCCTGTGAAATGGCAGGTTCTCCGGAGGTAATTGCAAATTTCCCTCCCAAGCTGAAATTCAGGAATAACCAAGCAGGCCTTGAAATCAAAAGCACCAGTTGGCTCCACGTCCCTTAGCAAATTTTTTGCAGAAGTAAATAATTGTTACTGGCTGAAGTGACATTCAGCCCAGACAAAAATGGTCCTTCTGAGGCTCAGCGGGGTGCTAATGGTCAGATGGTATGTCCTTAGCTTGCTGGGATGGCAAGCATTGAATCTTGCCCATTCTATTTGAAACACTTAGTGTTTCAATAGGGAGTGCTCACAAGGAGAGGAAAATTGCTCTGGCATCGGAAGGAAAACAAAGAGGAGAATTTGGAAACACAATTGGTGCACTTCACTCTCAGATGCTGAGCCTTCCTTCCCCATTCTTGTTGTATTTGTGGGAATTTATTTTTGAAGATTTCTATAGTAAAATACCAGTCTCAGTCAAGAACAATGATGTGTTTAGTGACTATTAATCAACAGCAATGCTAATAATCCATGTGTTTCAAAATGCAGGAGAAAGCAAGAAAGACAGGGAAAAGGGGAAAAGAAAAGCGCTCTCCAAAAACAACAATAAAACTGATTCAGATGTCACACCCTTCTCCTAGCCAAAATCATAGCTGGGGGAATGGTGTTAGCATGCAGCTTTTCCCCAGAGATTCAAGACTGATACACTCCAGTGTCTCCAGCTTGCTAAACACAAAATCCTCAGCCCCAGGGCTTCCACAGAAAGAATAAGTTGCTCCTTGGACCTGGGGCAGACAAACGAGGACAATGTCCCTCCATTAAGGAACCCACTTGCCATTTTCATCATTATTCAACTGTGGCTCCATTGCACTTCCGTTGATTCCAGTGGCTCATGAATTTCCAAGAAGGGTGTGGTCCCCACCATGAAGGGTGCTGTTTTTCTTTCTAACTTCATTTTCAGTGGGAGTCCACAGAGGTAGAATAACTCCCAGTCCAGTGGCGTGGGCATTATCCATGCTGTCTCTCAGAATCTGAGCATCCTCTTGTGACAAATACTAGCTATACACGGCCGAGTCTTTCTTGCATTGAGGACTGTACCTGATAGGGCAGAGTGACCATTTGTTTGGGGGATCATACTGGAAATTGGTGAAGCACACTTCTGTGTGTGTCAGGGTGGGTCACGGAGGTATGATCTTGGAGTCTCTGATCCCCTGGACCCTTCCTCTCTGGCACTGTTCCCTGTTCTGCTTCTTATCCAGCATGAACTGAGCTGCTTTGTTCTATAAGACCCTTCTGCAGTGATGTTCCTGCTTTGAAGCCAGAAAACCATGGACTAAAATTTCTGAAGCCATTAGCCAAATAAACCACTGCTCCTTTATGCTGTGGGACTATTGTGTTCCAGCAATGAGAAGCCTGACTTATTCAAGGACCTTTGGAGAGGGCCATAGAGATCTATTAACTACCTACAACATGCCAGAAGCTGAGCTAAGCCTTCTCACTGATGTTATATTGTCTAATACGATGCTTACAAAAACTTTATAAGAAGAGGATCAGTGCATGTGAATTAGGAAAATGAGCTTTTGAGTGGGAACATGTCTTTGTCTATGGACACATATTGAATTGTGAGTCTTTGATCAACTCAGGCCCAAAGCTTTTTTCCCCATGGAGAACAGTAGAGTGGATCACATACTGCTCTGATTTTCATATGTTCTTGACATTCTTTGCTGCCTCTACATGCTGGTTTCCTGCCCTCAGTTTCCTAGTCTGATTTCATGTGTTTATTCTGTCAATTGTTCAAGTGGCCTTGAATCATTGCAATCAATTATTTTCTGCTTCCAAAATCTAGTTGTGTTTCAGAGGTCTGTTCAGAGCTCACCCCGCAAGAACTCTGGTGTGAAATGTTAGGGAGCCATTAGCAGTGAAGGAAGAAGTGGATGAGGACCTCCCAGCAAGGGTGTAGGAGAGGATTGCCGAAGGTTCCATGAAGAAGGCAAGGTATACAAGAACAGAGGCTGGGAAACGAGGCACATGGATACACGGAGTTGGAGAAGCAAGGAAGAATTTGATGGGATCTATAACGTGGACCCAACTCCCAAATTACAGATAGTTCTACTGATTTCCTATTGTCTTTTTAATGATCTTTCAAGATAACTATCAGAAAGAGTGACAGCAGTTCCCAATTTCTGTCTTCATTTCCCTTGGGGTTGAATGTGTCATAAGCACTCCATTTTTTTTTTTTTTTTTTTTTTTTGCGGTACTGGGGATCGAACTCAGGACCTTGTGCTTGCTAGGCAAGCACTTATTCCACTGAGCTATATCCCCAGCCCCCTAAGCACTCCATTTTGTCTCTTACTTTACTTAGGTAATAACTGAACAAGAACATGTACACATCCAAATGATCACAGGAGGATTTTTCTATGTACATCTACTGTCCATGTGCCAATCCTTTGAAAGAAAGAACCTTTTGAAGCATAAAGGCTTTTAAAATTCTGATAATGATGTTAGTGGGGAGCAAGCCAAAAGCTAGCTTGATACTGAGTAAGGAAACAGATTAAAAGCAAAAGAAAGTGTGTGTGTGTGTGTGTGTGTGTGTGTGTGTGTGTGTGTGTGTTTGTGAGAGAGAGAGAGAGAGAGAGAGAGAGAGAGAGAGAGAGAAGGAATACAAAAGGAAGAGAAGCAGTATTGTGCTGCTTTTATTTAGAGGAAGAAGTGAATCAAGTGTATCTATTAGTATTTCAAGCTGTGAGTGCTTAATGCAATTAAAAACATCCACTTAGCCAAACAGGTACTCTACCATATAACTTATTTTGCACTATTCCAGGGAAAGGAAAGTTCAAGCCAAAGACAGAGGCTGAGAACCAGATTAACTGCTAGTATTAGATATGGAGTCCAAAAGCACAAGAACCTGAACCACTGATGTCTGAGAGTAAGAGAAGATGGTCATACCATCTCCAAAAAGGAGTAAATTCTTTGTTCTTTCTCTTTATTCTATCCAAGACCTCAGTGGATTGGGCAATGTCTACCCATAATGTTAAACACTGATTTGCTTTTCTGAGTCCAAAAATTTAAATCCTTATCTCTTCAGGAAACTTAGTCACAGATACACCCCAAGAATACCTTACCAGCTATCTAGGTAACCCTTAACCCTGTAAACTGACACATAAATATAACCATAATTCACTGTTAGACAAGGTATACCCACTGCTTTCAAAATGAATGTGCTGAACAGACAAAAAGACAAGTATTAATTGAGGGACTATCCAATGAACGGACTGTGGAATACTGGTGACTTTGATCCCTACTTTGAGAATATGTTTAAAGATCAGAAATACATGCAAAAAAATCATTTACATTTCATTTTATCAGTATACATATCAAACATTTATGTAATACTGTAAAATTTTAGTCACTCTTTGACCAAAATTTCTCGTTTATAGTGCCTATGTATAACTTGGGATTTTTGTTAAAAATCTACATTTTAAGACTTCAGATACATGTATGTTTGTTCTTTTGAGGGGTTGTTTGTTTGGGTTGTTTTCCAGTACTGGGGCTGAAAGCAGGGCCTTTGCACTAATCAACAATCAGAATCCTATTTTATTTTGAGACACGTTCTTTCTAAGTGACCTAGGCTGGGCTCATACTTGCTGTCCTCATGCTTTAGGCCCATTGGGTGCTCAGATTCCAGGTGTGTGTCACCACACCTGGCTGTCAGGTACATGTTTAGACCCAAGATCCTCCATATTTATAAGGGTTTGGGTAATTCTAATACATAAGCGCTCCTCTCACATCTTGGGGCATTGCATGAAAAAGGATAAGTATTTCTTAAATGGATAAAGGAGTGCCATTTCTCATATGTCAAGACTCACAGTAAATTCTAGGAATGTGAAAGTCAATGAATGAGCCACTGGACTAGGCAAGTCTCAGAATATAGCATCTGGCATTCAGTGAAACACTGTGAATGGTTCATTCAACAAATATAAGTACTGATTATCTCTTTGATAATCACTATAGAAAGACAAAATACAATTCCAAAGTGCCATGGCAGAGGGCAGCACATAGCACTATTGTAACACATCAGAGAGAGGCCATTCAACATATGTCCATTCCCATTGGCTTTCTAGGATGTATCTGTCCATATACAGAGGATCTGCTGAGCTTTTCACTTGTCAACATTCTTCATTTGCACAGCAAGTTGAATAGCTCATGCAGAAAGCACTAATTACAAAGGAAATGGACCCTCATCTTCCCAGAAACCTGTGAGTTTAAAGTAAGAGGTTAGTTCATCTCCTTTCAGAATTTGAGCATTGGGCACTCAAAAAATGAGCAAGGGGCTGCATTGTGGAGTCAAGGGTCCAGTGGCAATTTGGGAGCCACATGCTGAAGTTAGTCCACAGAAGAAGGAAGTTCTGCAAGGAGGAGATCAAAGTCAGGTCACTCCAGCAAAGCGAGGATTCCACGTTTCAGAAATGGGAGCCATAGCTCAGGCCCAGAGGAGCCTCTTGCACTCTTTCTAGGTTCCTTCACCTCCTCTCCTGGGATTTCCCTACCTCTCCATATCCTTTCAACTCTATACACCACCATGTAGTCTCACCAGCATTTATTGTTGCTTGATTTCTTGATAATAGGATGGAGGAAAATAGGTCTTTCTCAAAAGGAAAGAGGATCAAAGATGGAGGGAGGGGAGGGGAAGAGGAGGGAAAGGTGACGAAAAGCAGTTAAGATGTGTTCTGTTTACGCAACAAATCCACACAGTAGTGTAAACATTATGTACCACAAACATGGACTAATGAAAAAGGGCTTTTTAAAAGAAAGGAGATCCTGACTCATGTTATAACATAAATCAACTTTGATAATCTTATAATAAGTGAAATATGTAGATATAAAAGGATAAACAGTGGATTGTTCCATTTACAAAGTACCTAGAATAATCAAATTCATTGATATAAAAGTAATATGTTTTCCAGGAGTTGAAAGTAAAACAATGGAAATATCATTAATGCCATTGGACTATATACTTTAAATAGATTAAAATGAAAGATAGAGGCAAAGACAGAGATGGAAAAAGAACAAGAGTGAGACAGAGATATAGACAGAGAAGCCAAAAATTGATTGGTTCCAGTTGGAGGGACACTCTGGAAGGGTCTACCAGATCTGAGAGTGAGGTGCTCAAGGGGGCGGGAGCCATGTTGCAAAATGTTTCTATAAGCCAAGTGTTAGAGCTTTTTCCTCTGGGTACTAAAAAGCCACTTGAGATTATTAATCAGGGTGGACTTTGAGTCAGTTCTGTATTTTTTACAAAAAACCCGAGGAAGAAGATCAGTAAGTAATGTGGTTCCTAGAGTAGCTTAAACTAGGATTGAAGACATGCACCGGGAGTGTGGCACTGGGTGTTGGGAGAGAAGGGACAGATGGAAGGTAAGCACTGAGGAGCTGGAATTGGCAGCGAAAGATAACCCATGGCAGTATTTTGAGAATTTCCCAGACACTCTCAGGTTTAATCCTCTGATTGCCAGCTTCATACACACCAGTTGACATGTGTATCATTATCTTATCATGGCTCTCCTGAGAGGGGAACAAAATGCAGGATCAATGTCATAAACACAGCTCCCTATGCCACAAGGTTAAGAAGGTGGAACAGATTTCCAGTGATCGTGACAGTCACTGATGCTGAGCTTGCTTCCTGCTCATTAGCTCTGGTAAGAGCCCAAGGGGTGGCCCAGAAACATGAGGACAGTAACCAGGTCCCTGAGTGCAGCACTCTGCGCTGTTCCCTGACAGCCAAGTGGCTCCAGATTTGACATTCATCTTCTCTTGGATTCAGCTCTGGCCGCAGGCAATCTGTTTGTGGTCTTAGAGATGACTCTCAAAGCTCAGACCAGCTCTCAACTGCTTCTCACCCTCTTTTGCCTCTGAATGGGACATGTCTGTATTCCACAGTGGCTTGCATGTTCTTGTCACAGATGGCCCAAGGGTTCATGACATGTGGCTATGAAGCAGTGAACTCTGACACAGTTTGTAATAAAAAAACCAATCATGTCACTCTTTTCCCATTTCCAGTTTGATGTCCACCCTACACTCAGTTCTCAAGCATTAGTCTCATGCAGTCCTCATCCTGACTGATGCACTATAGATATGTGTTAACACCCCTTTGTTTTCCCATAGTGGGCTCCCTACAACCTCTTGTAGCTGATCAGAGAACTTTGGCCAACCAAGCAAAAGGAGCCCAAACACCTGAGATAGCTGGCATGGCATGGCTATCCCTGTTTTCTTATGATGTGCCTGCCTAAGGCAGGACCCATCCCACTTCCACAATAGCGGATGAAGACTTACTTCCACTCCTTCCAGTGAATGTGCATAGGGATCTGTGTACCAGCTTCTGCCCTGTGGATACAACAGTGAATGAAGCAACTCATCATGCAGAAGACCAGCAGTTGGTCATCCACATGAGGGCACATACATAAAACCAATCAATTATGGAAATATAAATTTACATAAGCAATAAACAGAAGACAAATACCAAAGCAAGAGCAGCATCCTGGGTATGATAAATGATGTTTATAACTGTAGATGAGAGAAGAGTAGATCTAGATTTTTTAGTCAGGCATACTGAGGCTTAATTTAGGATCAAACAAAATGCTTTAAGTGTGAAGTTCAGAAACTTTTGAAAAATTTTTGCAGCTCTAAAATAACAAGCATGATCCTAATAGACTATGTTTCCATTACACTGGTAACTTCCTTTGTAAAGTCTTCCTAATCAGTTCTCAGCCAGCCCCACTTCTGCCCACAGGGAACTACTGGCCTTCTCTCCTGCAGTATTAATTAGTCTTTCCTAGACTTTGTACAAATGGAATCATAGTATATACCCTTTTTTCTGGTTTCTTTTACTCAGCATAGTACTTCTGTGATTCATTCATGTTCACTTAATAGTATTTCATTTCTTTTCATGGCTGAATAGCTTCCACTTGCATGAATATATTGCATTCTTCCTGTTCACAGATACACGGATTGGCATTCATATTGTTTCCAACTGTAAGCTATAAGGAATAACATTGCTGTGAACATTTCTGTGCTTGTCTTTATGCAGACAAGAATTTTCATTTCTCTGAGGTAAATATCAAGGAATGGAAGTTTTGGGCCATGTAAGTTTCTGATTAACTTTTATAAGGAAATGCTGAATAAGCCACCAAAATGATCATGGCAATGGTCTAGTCTCTTCAACAGTATTTGAGTGTTGTTGGTCTCCAGCTGGGATAACACTTGGTACTGGTTGTCTTATTTATAATTTAACCATTTGGGTGGGTCATACCTTGTGGTAGTTTTAATTGAATTTCCCTGATTATTACTGATGTAAAACAGTTATCCAGGGCTGGGGATATAGCTCAGTGGAATAAGCGCTTGCCTAGCAAGCGCAGGGTCCTGAGTTCGATCCCCAGTACCGCAAAAAAAAAAAAAAAAAAAAACAGTTATCCAGTTGTGTACTGACAAGTCATAGATCTTTTTGCAAGTATCTCTTTTCTGACTTTTTAAAATTGGGCTTTGTTATTATTATTATTATGTTGTTGTACAGTTGGGATTTTTTGCCCCATATTCTAGATAAAAGCCCTTTGTCAAATATGTGTATTGCTAATGTTTTTGCCAGTATGTAACCTTTTTACTTTCCTAAACTGTCTGTTTTTTAAAAACTTAACTTTTAAAAAGCAGAAACTTCAATGCTTCATGAGGTATATTTTACCAAATTGTCTTTCATAAGGCTTGCCTGTTGTGTTCTATTCACAAAGGTTTGTTTCTTGCGTTTTCCCTAGATGTATTCTAGTTTGTTTTCTTGAGTCTGGTTGACTGATCCATTTTGAATGGTTTTTGTGTGTGTGAGGCAACAAGTAGAGATTGAGGGTTATTTATTTCTTGAGAAATATATACATCCTTTTACTTCTTTGTTGAAAATCATTTAGTCACACATGTGTGGTTTTATTCGCAGCATTCTCATTGTTGCACTGCATAATGTATCTATTTTCACTCTAATACTATTGCGGTAGGTTTACCGTAAGTGCTGCATTTAAGTATTTTAAGTATTCCACTTTGCTGTGTCTGCAACAATTCCCCAAAACTTTTCAATGTAAAATCTAGAATTTGATTATATATTTCTGTAAGTGTCATCTGGCATTTTCACTGAGTTTGCACAAAATTAATAAATCAGTCTAGTGAGGATTGATTTTTTTCCCCAGTATGGGGGATTAAACCTAAGCTCTTCACATGAGCTACATCCCTAGCTCTTTGCTTTACTTTTTCTTTTCTTTTTTTAAACAGCATCTTGCTAAAAAGATAAATTGCCCAGTCTGGGCTCAAATTTATGATCCTCTTGCTTCAGGCTTCCAGGGTGCTGGGAAAGTATAAAGGTATGGGCCGCTGTGCCCAGCTTTTTAAATTTTCTAATCTAGGAATGTGAGTGCTTGCTAGGAACACCACAAGGAAATACAACAGATATGTGGTTAAAACTGCAGCAATTTACTGTCTCATTATTTCTGGAGGCCAGAAGTCTTGTTGACAGGTTCAATTCTCTTTACGAACTATGATAAAGAAAAACAAATGATGAATGCTGTTGCCCGGGGCCATCTCACAGAAAGGCAGGCTTAAAGACATGATGCTACATCCTCATTCACTTTATTCACCAGATCTGATACTGTGCAACTTCTGGTTCATCCCCAAAGTCAAAACAACCAAGGAAGAGAAATGTTCTGGATCCATTCAGGACATCAAGGCAATCAAGAGAGCGCAGCCAAAACACTCAGGAAAGAGGACTCCAGAGCTGGTGCAGAAAGTGGCAAGGATGATGGGGTGCGTGTGTCTAAAATGAGGGAGAGAGTGCTGAGGGGGATTCGTGGCAGTGTGTCTTTTACTATAATAATTTCCTTTTACATTTAAGCTTTCACCCTACATTTTAATCATGTCTCATATCATGGAAACAAGCAAAAATCCATTCTCTTTACCGCTCCTTCCAATCGTACACAGTGCCTGATCTGTGCAAACGATAACACCCCTGAACAGGGTGCTTAGAGCTCCCAGACAGGTGTCCGGATCGTGCTGCTTCAGTGGATTACAAGGAAATGCACGGAGCAAATTGGAGAACAGCATAAGCCAACTGGAGTAGCTCTGAATCCCAGAGAATTAAAACTGCAATCGCTTTTACATATCTTTGCATTTGCAGTGTTTCTGCACTCATTTGATTATGCATTGCAGGCAAGGTAAAAAATGAATATTCTGAGTAAGAACTTGTTCTTGCCAAGGAATAGGAGCAGAATCTGCGATGCCAGCGAGCCTTGCAGATCTGATGTTCTCTGGCGAGTGATAATGGCATTCTGAAGTGCACCTCCAAGCTTCAGAATGGTCTCTGTCCAGAAACTGTGGGGCTGGTGAGTCATTTATTCCTGACTTTCAAGTCCTCCTCTGCAGTGGTGCAGATATGCTTTGCAAGAACCAATGTGTATAACATCATTTCTACAAAAGTAAATAACATACCAGTGAAAAGCAGCCAAATGTAATCATTTACTCACTCAGATACCAGCTATATGTCAACGGTCTCTCTGTCCCAGATATCTTGCTCAGCAGCAGGAGCAGCCTCACTGAGGAAGATAGTACTAACCCCCTTCTTGGAGAATAGCTGAGGAAGGAAACTGTAACTGAGGATGATAGGAAGGCTACACACCCCAATGCCCTCTGAAATGAAGTCATAGGTTTTACAGACACTCATATCCACTGTCTCTAACCAATACTCTAGGAAATTCGGAAAGGAAATTTGCAGCTGAACTCTGAATGAGTAGGAGTATGTCCACAAATAAGAGTAAAAGAAAAGGGTTCCAGATTCAGGAGACAAATGCAGAGTTCTGAAGGTCAAGGGTCTAGAATTTTAAAGAGCAGGAATGGCCACATCTCAGGGGTTTGCAGGAGGGAGTAGAGGAAAAGAGAAAGACTAAAGGCAGTTAGCTGAGCTTAGTTTTAATACATGGAAAACAAACATATCAAGCTTGAGGACTGGTGAGATGCAGGCACAAGGGGTGGCAGTGGAAAATCCACGTGAAGGAGGATGCAGGAGAAAGACAGTGCCTAAGGAAGGGAGGCGGCCACACAGACCCAGCAGAGTCAGTGGCTTCTTTCAGTGCAGCAAGCAGCGTGCAGCTGGGGGCTCTGCACACTGGAGGATTTGTGCAGGAACTTGGGAGAGTTCACATCAGTGGCTTTTGTCTATGACAAAGGAGATGAAGGCAATGGGAAACATCATATAGGATGGTGAAGAGGAAACAGGACAGGAGACAGAGAATGTTTACAGCACTCCCACAAGCAGTGGGACTGTGGATACACATGAGATGGCTCCTCCAAGGAGGGCTGGCATTCTGACACTGATAGCCACATCTGACCAGGCTGGGGACACTAGTCAGCCATCCACAAAGTCCGTGTGCAGTCCCACAAAAGTGGCCACCTGGCAGTCTCAGGGTTCCCATGTTTTCAGGGCTATGGCACAGTATAAAGAGACAAACATGCATTGCATGAACAGAGCATGTCAAGAGGAGAAAAATTAAAGCAGATAAGAAAATGAACATCAGATGAAACTGGCAAGTGAGTAAATATCTTCCTCTATAACCTGCGCGTTTAGATAAAAATTGAACATGTTTATTGGGTATAGGTGAATAAAAGCCAGGAGTAAAGGAATTTATGGAAAGAGAATGAGGTCATTCATTGATGGTCTCAGAGTCACAGGTCCGGGGCACAGTAAGATCTCATTCAGAAGGTAGAACTTAAGTTGTAACAAATAATTAGAGGTACAGATTTGTTCCCAAAGCCTGTGTTAGAGGGGTTATCCTTGCATATCCTAAGAAGTGGTAAAGTTTAGGGTGGAGAGAAAGGTTATGAATCAAATACCCAAGCCAGTAGTATACAGGTGGGCACAGTGGCAACAACACATAATAAATACAGGAAGTGGGGTTACAGTTCCAGAAAACTGGAAAGGGCCACTGAACAAGACTGAGGACACAACGAGCCAGCATCAGAAGAGTATGTCTAATGTTAAGCCATCTTACAATTTTGCAATAAAGTGACTATATGTGACCTGCAAGCTCATCTTCATATCACATGTTAAAGCTTTGTTTAGAATCTTGCAGCCATCTTCATGAGACAGATTGGTCCGCAAACTTCTTCCTTGTAGTTGCCACTGTCACATTTTGCTATAAAGGTTAAAATGGCCTCATGAAATGAGTTTGAAAATGTGTTGCCTTTGTAGTCTGCATGAAATTCTGCTTAAAATTGTGTGTGTGTGTGTGTGTGTGTGTGTGTGTGTGTGTGTGTGTGTGTTTTCTTTAAATATTTTGGAGAAATACTATCTTGTTAATAACCCTTAGTTGTTTTTGGCTGATAAGGCTCACAATCTCCCAAATGAGTGGACTGCTAAGGCTTAAATAAATGAGACAATTGAAATGATTTTAGGGCTCCAGGAGTATTCAACTCTCTCACAGAATTCAACATTCTCTGGGTTAAGACCCAGATTAAGACCCAGACTTCCCTGGGCAGCCCATATTTATCAGGTTTTCAAATAAAGGAGAGGAATACTGAAGAAAATGCAGGAATCTAGGCAGGACTTGGGAATCCCTTTAAGGACTTTTCCAAGTAACACTTTATGTTAATTTAGAACTATGTTATCTTTAGGAAGGCCTTCACCACAGGAGATGCCTGCAGCTACAGTCTCCTTTTAGTTAATTGCGGTTGGAGTCAAAAGTCCTCAGCTGTGGCCTTGTCTTGTTCTTTGAGGCTTCATGGCTTCCCCACCATTACAGGCCTTGGTAGGGACCAGTGACTCACAAGTAAACATGGAAAACCAACTGGTTAGTTTAAGTCCTGCTCAGAGTTGCTTCATAGTGGTCTCCATCAAAATACTTTATTCTTAGTTGTTTAGACTGAGTTTGTGTGGGAAGGTTTTAGTGGCTTCAATTTTGGAATAGATATAAACTATCAATGTTTTCTATTTATTTCTTGAGTCAGTTATGCTCAGTAATACATGGTTAGAATGATTTGACTTTTTATTGGGAAAATGAATCTTCTTTTAGATTTGATGTAATTTCTCTCTGTATTGAGACATTTGAATATATTTTTTAACTGATCTACATTTCAGATAACTAATCTTACAATTAAATTCATCTTGACTTTCTGATTTTAGATTGTGTGTTCCACGCTTATGATTTTATTTTTTTCTTAATTAAAAATTCTGAAAGAGTAAATAAAATCTAAAAGGTACAGTAGATATTGTGAAAGGGAAAGAAACTGCTCAAAAGGAAAGAACAACTGGGGTGAAGAAGAAAGAAAGAATGAAAGAAAGAGAGAAAGAAAGAAAGAAAGAAAGAAGAAAGAAAGAAAGAAAGAAAGAAAGAAAGAAAGAAAGAAAGAAAGAAAGAAAGAAAGAAAGAAGAGGAAATATATATGTATGTATACACACACACGCACAAAGATAGTTAAGATAATTGTACTTTAATTTCTACTGGTTTATTGAAAGGAACACTTAATGCTTAAACCTTTTTGACTGATCTTGCATGCCTATATCTGGCAATCTGAACAACTACTTTGAAGACAACAATATGCAGTATAACAATCACTGTTGAATTCCTATCGTCTTTTATTGTGAAATTCTATATCATTTCTAAATTTTTATTATTTTTATTCTCTTTAAAATAAAACAAATTCTGGTTTTCTGTTAAAATTCTTTCATTTATCTTCTCCTTTTTCTATGTTTTCCTCAATGAATTAATCACAATATATTGAAGTATTTGTTTGCTAGTTCTAACTTCCGGATAATCTATAGGTCTGTTTTCGTTGTCTGTTTTTCCTTTTGATTTCCCCATATGTCCCTATATCCTAACATTTCCCAAGCCACCAAGTGAATATGAGGTTTCTATTAACCATTTTAAGTTCACACAGATTATATTATCATTGTGCAGAGAGCATCTGCTCTTTTTCTTCCTAAATTGAGAAGATACTGGATGATCCCTCTAATCTAAGCAGTCAGTGATCTACACTGAGACTGAGCTGCGAATTAGTAAGACTCAGTTTATACAAATGTGTCAATCCCTGTGGTAGCTTCCCAAGCTTCAAGCCCTCTATGCTCATGAAGGAGCTTCCTGTGTGGAACTTCGATGCTAACCTCTGTATTAACAGTGAAAACTGACTGCACAAAATTCCACTCAACTTTTCAAATACTTCCTGCTTAGTACTTTTTAGACTCTTGCCCCAGCAGCTTCTTTATTAGCCCAAAAAAAAAAAATTGATGATGCATGAAGTCTCTGGGCTTTTAGTTCCAGCTCCACACACTTGCCAAAATCTCTACTGTGTTTCTTTCCCTAAGCATCAATGTCCTGTCTGAGCAAATCCAAGATGCTCAGCCTTATGCTCTCTGTGCAGATTTGGCAAATGCTGTCTGAGAGGGAAAGGTGGCTGCAGAGCCTCAGCTTAGCCCCTGGAGATTCTCCTTTTGCTGAAAGCACTGCCTCACTAGTTCTCTAATTAGCTCAAGCCAGAGATATTAATGTTTATCGGGATGTCTTACTGTTTCGGCAGGAGCAATGATGTTCACAAGTAATTCCATCTCACCCAGAACTCAGTCCTTGCCTTTCACTATACTATATGTGGTGAATAAGAGATTGAGATTATTCAACATATGATGGGGCTCTTTCCTTTAGCCTTGTCTAAATCATGTAAATGCCCTGCATACTAACTAAAATGACTATTAAGTAGCTGTTCCATCAGCACTCAAAAGAACTGGTGTCTCCATTTTTGTGATTTAGCTACAAATTTTCTAATCATTGTACATCCATTTCTCCTCTTCAGTTGTTTTGTCATCTTTATCACATTTACTAAATACATGAAGAAAGATGTGCTTTGAGGTATCAGGTGAAGAAACACCTGAAGACTGATCCTCCCCTAGCTGACCAGAGATTTATCTGCTCCCTCTTGTATTATTTCTGTAATCTTCATTCCAGAAACTTCTGCACACCTAACTGTGTCACTTAATATGCTGCAGTGATGTCCTCAAAGGTCCACAATGACAGAAACAGCGCAATAGTCTTTCTAGGAAAGATGATCCCTGTACTATGTAATCCCAGATTAAGTGAACTCCTTGTTTAATTTTCCAGTATTAGTTACTTTAAACTATATTGAGTTTTTCAGCTTTTCCTCCCAAGTTACATATTATATAACAGAAACACTAAATTGAGCTCCAGCTTCAGCTGCATAATGTTCTAGACTGAAGCCGCCTCCTAAGACATTCCTGTTCAAATATTAAGAATAAGTAGCCAGCCTATTTTCACATTTGCAAGTAGTGTGTTTGCCCTGTGGGCTTATGGCTGGCTTTCAATACCCAGGGCTAGAAGTTTCTGAAAGGAAAGATCATAATGGACCATGTGATTTATTTCCTTTTAAAGTCAATAGCATTGCATGCTGTCTAGGAGCTAAAGACAGCATAGGGAAAATGGGAAAAGTACTATATCTATTAAGCATTCTGTGAATATATTGTTACTCACTTTCTCTTTATTACTATTGCTTTGATAGTATCTATCACTATCTCTTTATTTTACTCCCAAGCATTCCTGTCACCAAAATGGAAACTAGTTTCCTTTTTCTTTTTATTTCTTACTACTGGTCACATGCTATAATAAGCTGCTCTAACCCAGTGTATGCTCAGTAATACACTTCACGAACTCAGAAGCAAAGAAGATACCCAATAGGTAAATGAATAAACAACTGTGGTACATCCACAGAATGGCGTATTATTTAATAATGAAAAAATATGAGCTATAAAGCCATGAAAAGAGATTGATGAACTTTAAATGCATAGTTCTAAATGAAAGAAGCCAATCTGTAAAGGTTCTGTATAGTAAGATTCCAATCAGTAACATTTTGGAAAAAGAAAATTTATGGAGACAGTTAGTGATTGCCACGAGTGGTGAGGGACAAGGGCGAGTAGTCAGAGAAGAGAATTTTAGGGCAGTGAAATCACTCTGATGATGCCATAAGGGGAAATACATGTCACTGAACTTTTGTCAGAAACAGCAGAGTGTACAATACCAAGAGTGAACCAATATGAACTATGATCTTCAGTTAATAATAATGTGTGAACATGCGCTCATCAAGGCTAACAAATGCACCACACTGTTGTACTTGGTTAATGATAGGGGAAAGTATCAGAGGACAGGACATGTGTATAGCAACTCTGTATTTTCTGTTCAATTTTTATAAACTTAAAATTAAAGAGGAAAATATATATAATAAAAAGATCACATATATATAATTATCTGTCTTCAAAAACTTGTATTCTACCTGAATGTCATGATCGTGTTCAAAAATGTGTTAAATCTCAAGTAGTTTAACATTTTCAGTCAGCCTACTTACGGGAAGTAAAAATTAGTAATGTGAAACTTGCCCAGTCATAGTCTACCTCTCTGGTAAAAACAACAACAAATACAACATATTGATGCAGCAACCCCAGGCCCTTTTGGTTACAAATTTTCTGCAATAAGTAAATGTAAACCCCTGAATCATTTTGCATGTGTGCAACTTCTTGGCTTTTTAATAAGAGGGATTTAGATTTAAATTCAGTTTAATTTTTTGATATTGTATGATGAGGGAAAGAGGGACATGGAAATCTTGCTGTTGTGATAAGTTTGAAACACTGAATATAAAGCATTTTGGCTGTTATTACAGCTACTATTAAAACCCCAATGACTTTGCTATCAATCAATAAGCATATTTTTCTGAATATACACATGATGAATGCGAACTCATCATAAGCATGTGGGCTCCATGGGTCAAAATAATTACAGTCTTCTGTCCTCAGGAGATAGAAATTTCTTGGTGATACAACAAATGCTTAGAAATCCTGCTTTCTTATTTTGTTCCCCAAATATGTTATTATTACTCAGATTAATCAGAACTTAGCACATTATAACAATATTAGTCATCACCCAAGTGCATTATAACAAAAGAGTTGCTATATAAATCTACTAAGAGGCATTTCTAGTGTTAGAGTATATCAGGGCTGGAAGGGCCCCTTAGAAATATCTGATCAAGTAAAACCCCCACCCATGTTTCCATCACTCCCATCTGCTTGGGCTCTGAGTATTTTTAGTTGAAGTTTGCATTCTTCTAGAAAGTGAGAACTCACTATTTCTCAGAGTAATTCCTGTGGCTGTTGCATAATTCCAATTAGGACTCTCTGGCTGTCTTTCTCCTCTCCCGTTCATGCCTCGGATGATCATAATGGGGGTTAAGGAAGAAGGGCTTGTAAAGTGCTACTGGGGTCTAGGGCATAATCAAGCCTTGACAAAAGTTAGTTGTATTATTTTTCCTTTTTCTTTTACCCAACTTTGAGGCCCAGAAATTGTTTGCTTTTAGGATTTTGGTAAAGAATTTCGTCCTCCAAAAGAAACTTTCTGACTAGATTCTGGGTTGTTTTCATTCCCTTCCTTAATGCTTGGGGGTCTTACTACTTCCAAATCAAGTGTCTCTGTCTGTACACCACTTTTTACTACCACTTTCTGCAGAGCAAGGCTGCCCATTTCCTATAGTCTTTCCAGCACCTAGTCAACTGGCGATTAATATAAACACTGAATGAATTAATAAAGGATGAATAACTATTATGGGTATTATATAAACCAGGGACTTCTCTATGAGATAATTTAATGCTACATGACATCAGTATGATTTATGAGCAACACCACAATTATTTAGCAGACAGAAGTGTGATCAAAGTTCAATTAGGCAAATTCAATACTGTAGCATGTACTTTAGTTGGGAGGAGTAGACTCAAAGCCAGGTTTTAGATGCTCCATTCTGATCCGGTTAGAATGCAAAAGTATCCTGCAATGCCCTTTCCTGCAGAATTAGTCCTTTCAGGGGTCAGCTAATACTTTTATCCTCACTCTCAAACAGTCATCATTTAATTTTACAGATTTTTTTTGTCAGACCTAGTATTTTGCTGGGTTCCCATGCACCCTTTAGTAGACTTCTCTTCAGAAAGATAGGATGGGGCTAAAGCTGTAGTATGAAAACATGGCTTTAATTCTGAAGATCTGTTGCATCTGTCTGTCTTGGTACTTTTCTTATTTATGTTCCTCTAAAGGAAAAACCTTTTTTGGTCTTGTGTTACACTCCAATCTCATCTCTAACATTTCTGCCCCATATATTTCAGTGTCCAGTGCCAAATCTGAAATTAATGAAATATACACCTGTCTGCATAGCTGCTTCTCCAGACAGAATCCCACATGTATTTATTTTTTGTAAAGATTCTAGCAAAAATTCTTATTTTAAAAGTAAAAAAACGAAAACATTAACAAACAGACACAAAGTAGCACAAGAACAGTACAATCAAAACTGATTTACAGACAGAGTGACAGGGAATTAACAATGGTTGTTGTATTACATATTGATAACTTCAAAGTGTATGCTCAGGAAAACACATATAGACATACAAGGTTTGTCAAACAACTACTCATCAACTGTTCCTTCCAATAAAGAGACATAAGTCAATAGTTCAACCATGTTAGCCATCCGGCATATACATACATACATGCATAGTTATCCCTTTCTTCCTTTTCTCCTTCTCCTCATCCATTTGCTCTTTACTTTTGAGCAGTTTCCTTTCGTATTTCCTAATTTATATTCCCGCTTTCAGTTTCTTACACTAGTGATACATTTCTAGCGACAGTTCTTTTAAACTTCGGTTATTACTCATAATTGTCTTGGTCAGAGATATTTATCAAAAGAAATACAGCTGGATGTGGTAGGACAAACTTGCAATTTCAATACTGAGTCAAACTGAGGCAAGAAGATTCCAATTTGAATCCATCTGGGCAACTTTCTGAGACACTGTGTCAGAAAGTAAAAAGGGCCAGGATGTAACTCAGTGGTAGAATTCTCCGGGGTTCCATCCCCAATACCACCAAAAACAGGAAAAGGAAAGGAAGAAGGGAGAGAGGATGAGAAAAAGGAAAGGAAAAGAAGGAG
>PVLD010011212.1:0-66403 GCA_004027595.1 Dinomys branickii
TGGTATTTGTGTTTTTTCTGTTGTTGAGAGGATTAATTGTCTGACTTATTTTGCATGTCTGTATATGGGTTCATATATTTACACTTCGAAGATATCAATGGATAAAGAAATAACCACTGTTGAGACCATGTCACCTTGTCTATAGATTAGTTGTGATTGTACTATTTTTTATGCTAATTGGTGTCTGTTTGTTAATATGGTTTTGTACTTTTATTTTTTTTAAATAAAAGAAAAAAGAATGTTCTCAAACATGATTTCTCTTCACCAAGACTGTTTTGGTCATTTGGAGGGCATTGAATTCTATATGTAGATTTTTTTAAAGAAATGTAATTGTTTTATTAGTATATGTTTGCAGTACATGCAGCTTATAATCATCTTGGGAAATGGGTAAGTTCACATAATACAGCTTCTTTTTCTGAGCTCTTCCCCTTCACTCCCATCTCCCTCCTTTCTCTTCTAAGTCTTCTTTCCCCATTGTCTTTCTTTTTGAATTCTATATATGGATTTTAGGACTAACATTTCTATTTTTGAAAAAAACCTAGGCCTTTGATAGGGATCCTTTACTTTTAGGTTGCTGAGTAGCACTGCTATGCTAACAATTTTAAGATATCCAATTCAAGAACATGAGTATTTTCCTTTTACTTTTTTATTTTAAAGAGAGTAATAAAAAGAGGAACAATAGCAAAATATCAACAATATAGACAAAGACAAAGCAAAGACAATACAAATGATACAGGATTTCAGAACAAAATGATAGGAATTAAGAGTGGTTTTTGAGCGAGGGATATAGCTCAGTGGCACAAGCACCTGACTGGCAAGCGGTAGATGCCGAGTTTGAGTCCCTGTACCAAAAAAAAACAAACAAACAAACAAAAAAAAACAACACAAAACAAAATAGTGGTTGTTATATTACATATTGTTATCTTCAGCAAAATGTCACAGCTTACCAGATGTAAAAATGCAATATTGATCAAACCCTTAAAGAGAACTAAAAAAAAATATTAGAAATGATGCAGAGTTTCACTACACAAGATGGTAGGAATTCACCAATGGTTGTTATACAGCATATTGTTGTCCTCAAATTACTTGTTCAGATTACCAGATATAAGCATGCAAAATTGGTCAAAAAGGAAAATAAAATAAGCATTAACTGTTCCTTTCAAAAATTAGGTAAAACTATTTAAGTGCTTGATATAACTCACCAGTAAATCCATCTGTAGTTAGTTAAATGATGCCCTCCAAAAACATCATTCTAATCACTGGAATCTATGAATGTTACTGCTTTGGAAATAGCATCTTTGTAAATGTGATGAATGTTCTTGAAATAATATAATCCTGCATTACCTGGAACTATTCTAAAATCTACCATAAATGTTCCTATTTTTATAAAAGGTAGAAAGAGTCTATAAGCACGCACAGAAGAGAATGCAGTGTGAGAGAAATAGGTGATGCAATCCCAGGCACAGGTAGGCACAGGGGCAGCTGTCAGAAACTCAGAACAGCAATGAAGAGTCTCTGAATTGCCACAGGAAGGTGCTCAAGTGGATGTCTTTATTTCTGACCAGTGAGAGTGATTTTGAATTTATAGTTTCCAGAAGCTTCATAGAATAATTTTTTGATGTTGTAACCATGTTTGTGGTAATTTTTACAGAAGTTACAGGAAACTAATATACTGCACGAGTCTGGACATTTTGTTGGTGAAAAATATCTAATTAATATACTTATTGGTTAATGTGGTTGTTCAGATTTTCTATTTCTACTGAAATCAATTTGGGCAGTTTGCTTACTTTACGCACTTTTTCATTTCAACTAACATGTAATTTGCTGGCATATTGCTCATGGTCCTCCACTCTGGTCTACTTCAGTAGATTTAGTAGTAATGCCCCCTCTTTCCTGATTCAGTAATCTGAGGATTCTCTCAGTCTCTCTCTTATGTACACTCAATTTAAAGATCATCAGTTTTATCAACCTTTCAAAGAGCAAACTTGGTCATGGTGATTTTCCATATACAGTGCTATTTAATTTAGTCTTTCATTTCTGCTGTGACCTTCATTAGCCATTCTATGGTTATGTTATGTTTAGATTTCTCTCACTAGTTCTTAAATATCAAGATTAGGTTATCTATTTTAAACACGTCTTCACTTTAAATATAGCAGTTTACACATATAAAAATTTCCTTTTTCACATTGCTTTAGTGGAGCCCATAAGGTTTTTTTTTCCTTTTATTTCTATCTCACTATATTTTCCTTTTTACTGGTGAGAGTTTGTAATAAGTAATAGTTACATTTGCTTTGGGGAATCTAGCTGTCTGCCTATCGTCTATCTATCTATCCGCCCATCCATCCATCCATCTGTCCATCCGTCCATCCATCCGTCCATCCATCCATCCGTCCGTCCGTCCGTCCGTCCGTCCGTCCATCCATCCATCCATCCGTCCGTGTTGGTTATTTTTGATTCCCTTTCACCTCTGCCCTCCTTTCTCCTTCCTTACCATGGTCCCCGCCCCATATCCAAAATGTCTGCTACTCGGTGTCTTACCATCTCTCCTTTATTTGATGCTTCAATTTGTTTGTATTCCGGTTTTCCATATGAGACAAAAAAGAGAGCAAATCTAACCCTCCATGTCTGACTTGTTTCTCTTACTAATACGGTTTGAAGATGCACTCACTTTCCTACAAAGAACTCCAATTTCCTGGATATTTAAATTGTGGTTTCTTTTGCTGATTTCTAGTTTCTGCGTCTCTAGGAGCCGACCAGGTGCAGTGAATTATTTCAATTCCTCCTTTCGTGCTCTCTTTCCTTACTGTGCATACTTACATATGCTTTGTAATCTAAAATATTTTAACTGGAACACCTTTATTTATTGGATATTTAAGTAGTTGTTAGTTCATTTCCACATATTTGTCAATTTCCAAAATTCCTTCTGTTACTGATTTCTATATTTATTGCATTGTCATGAGAACATGCTTTATGTATTATCTGCCTTTCAAACTTCGCTAAGTCTTATTTCATACTTGTTCTACGCTCTACTTCACAAAATAGCTTATGTACATTTAAGAAGAATGGGCACTGTACTTTTGTTGGGTAATTTACTAGGCTCAGCGCTGTTAAGAGTGTTGACCAGGACTTCTAGTTGCTGACAGGACTTCTAACCAGTTGTATATTTTATTAAAAGAGGTGGAGTAAAAGAAAAGTTTAATTGTTATGGTTATATTCTCTATTTACCCCATTGGTTCTGTCATATTTTGCTTTGTCATTTTGCCTTTTCTACCTTTTAGTGAGTATATGTTTATAGATGTTATAGTCACCTAAAGTGCTGGCTCTTGTTATTGGGAAGTGTGCTTTCTATTTCTGGCAACACAGTTATTTTGTTGTCTATTAGGCTTATTAACATAACTGCTCCAGTTCTCTCAGGATTACTATTTGCCTGGTATTTTTCTACCATTTTACTTTCAATTTATGTAACATTTTACATCTAAACTGTTTGCTTTAGAAAATGCCCACATGGGTGTTGCATTTTTAAATCTAATCTACTAGTCTTTGCAATTTAATTACAATGTATATCAATTTATATTTAATTTTATTTTGATATAATTGGATTTGACCTGCAATTTTTTGTTTGTTTCCTGTGTCTCATGTCGTTTTCCCTATGTTCTCTTTTATTGTTATTGTTTAGTATTAAGCAACATTTTACTATGGAACCTTTTAATTTCCTTTAATGTCTCAGTAAAGTTTGATATTTTCTCAGTGGTTACTCAAGGCTTGAGATAAATTCACATTTTAACCTGCCAAATCACTTGTAGATTTATACTACCATAATTCTAGTAAAATATAGAAACTTGAAGCTGTTGTCTACTTTTTGTATGTATATATACACAGAATGTACAATGCATATATTCATCATCTGTATATGGTATACATCATATTCTGTTCTATGTAATGTGTATATATAAAATATTATACATAACTATATATGCCTATATTACATTATAGATGTATGTTATAAAACAAAGAATATACTTTTATAGTCAACATTCTAGAACATCTGATAAAACAAAAATAAATATATATCATAGAGTTTATATATTTGCCTTCTTACTAGTTCTGCTCCTGTTTTTTCCTGTGGATCTGAATTACCATTTCATATCATGACCTTATTCTAAATGGGCATATTCTATCTTCCACCCTATGAATTTTATTACTAAGCATATTATATATTTTTATTATTGACTTAATCATATGATTGTGTGTACATGTTTTATTTAGTTCTTTTAAAGTCAGTATGAAGAAGAAAAGGATATGCAATTATACTTCCTTTCATATTTCTACCTTCACTTCCCTATTGGTGTGCTTGTTTCTTTTTTGGAGGATTTGAAATACTATTTCACGTCACTTTCTTTCAGCCTGTGGAACTTCATTTACTTCATTTCATATTTATTCTAAAGTATGTCTTGTTGCACTGATACCTTTTTGCTTTCATTATCTGGAAATGCTATTATTTATTTTTAAGAGAAAATTTTACTTGGCTTAATATTCTTAATTTCAGTTTCCCTCTTTCTTTCAGTGCCTTGAATATGACATTCCACTACCTCTGGGCTTATTTCTGATGGTCAGTCAGTTATTAATCCCACTGAGCTTCTCCTATGACCAATTATTATTTTTTTACTAATTTCCATAGCATTACTTTGCTTTACATGTATATATGTCAGGAGCTATAAATATAATTTCTTTTTGTATAAATAATAGAGGAATGTTTCATATTTTAAGAAAGTATCGGTACGGATGAATATAAAGTATTAAAAAATTCTGGGCTCTACTTCTGACAGGTAGATTGCTTTGGTTTGTAATTCACTTTGGTTTACAGGTTTCTGAGAAGTTTATCAAAACTTGGCATTCTTTGCTCACTATATGCCAGGTTGTTGTTCTCAAGTGGTGACTTCTTTTGTTTCCTTTGCCTGAGTTATTCTTCCCTACAATGGATTTTTCATTTCGCCATAGAATTGTTATTTCTTCATGTGTGGTCTTTATGTTTGTAGAGAAATAGCCACATGTAGAGAAAGCTGTGCCACTGAGACAGAATTGCATCCCATTGCCCTTCCCCACTCTACCACATTTCTATAGTTTACTTGGGGCACTTGGCACCTCTTCAAATTGCTCTGCATTTTACTTGATTTGTTTTGAAATATAAATCTCATGAAAGCAGAGTTCATTCTGTATTCAGAATAGATTAGCCAGTACTTCTCACCTTCTTGGCATTGGGACCTATTTATAAATTTTAATAATTATTGAATATTTGTGTGAATTGTATCTATTTATGTATATTATAAATTAAAATGATTTTAAAATGTTTCCATGGTACAAATAAATTCAATACATGTAACTAACAAAGTGATGCCATCATATACGATGCAGCCTCCAGAAAATTTGCTTGTATATCTGTGAGAAAATGAGTGGTTCAGAAGTGACACACTTATTTCAAGTCACAATCTAGTGAGAAGCACTAAATCATACTCATCCAACCATATTTAAACTGGGGAACTGAAACAAATGACATACTTATAATCACAAAATCAATACCACAGATCACCAGAGATCTTCGGATCCCTTTTTCCAAATGGAAAATATTTTTGGAAGGCATACAAGTGAAATCCTATCAAGAGAAGAATCTACAGATGTGCCCACTGTTTTTCAGTTAGTTTTGAATAATTTTTATACAGACACACAAATTAAAAGACAAGCCATCTGCTGTCTACCCCGTGCATCCACACACGCTGAATATATAATGTTGGAGTAGGCAAAGCCTACCAATGGGGAGATCATAGGCTGCACACGTAGGATATGTCCTCCCAGTCAAGTGTAAGTGCTTCCTACATTCGTCCTTCATTCTGCCCTTTCAGAGTAGTTCTTCTGTCTGCTATAAGTTTTCCTTCTTATGTTTTGTTATTATTTCCTTCCTTGGCTATATCTCAGGTTAAAGATTGGCCAGTGGCCTACCTTGAAAGCTTTAAATGCTCTCTCTTTGTACTTAGTATTGGAGATAGGAAACTCAAGTATGTACTCAAGTCCTGAATCATCAAAAGTGATTTAGTCTGAGATTCTCTGGTAATACCATTCCCTTATAACTGCAGATATGGAACCAACCACATCTACGGGAAGGTGGGAAATGTAGAGAAACAAGTCAAATATAGCAAGTGAAATACTTTGTAGGTGCAAAAGCATTGTCACAGGTCACCAAAGATCCTTTTGTCCCTCTTCCTGATTATAAGACATTTGATACAGTTTCTTCTGTCAATTTCATGTATTTGTTATCATAATTATTATTATTATTGATTTATTTTGGTTTTGGGGATAGGATCTAGCTATGTAGTTCAGGCTGGCCATCAAATTGTTATGTATCCATGCCTGGACTCCAACTTGCAGTAATCCTCCTGCCTCAGCCTTCTAAGTGCTGGCCCAGCCCCCATGCACCAGTATTCATACTTAAAATTCTTGGGGAGTAGATGTATCAGTCCTGTCTTTTATTTTTTCTTTACTTCTTTTATGCCCATAACTCACTCTACAAATTTACTGGAAGTTTCTCTGAAGCTACCAAGAATAAAGGGAAGTCCACACACTTAAATTGTGATTGAGTCATCACTTTGAACTCTGAAGTTTTGGCGTTTGTCTCAAAGCTTTGTTAAATTTAATGTTTTACTATCTGCAATTTTATAGCTTCCAGCTTTTTCCAATGTGCAAGACCCTGATTTTGGGACTCTCTGTTCTCCTTGTTTGCCTTGCAAACTGGTTATTTTCTGAAGATCTTCTATCTCCCATGGGGTAATCTGCCAAATACACTCAAATACAACTGGCGCATAAAGTCAGTATTGCACCTTCCGCCTTCTTCCCTTGGAACCATACATTAGTAGGCTCATATTTGCCCACCAAGGAGTCACAGGGCAATATTTCGCTATTAAGCTACCTTGACTTGCCAGCTTTTCAGCTTCTGATCCCAGATAATCATTTCCTACAATTGGTTACTTAGATGTAACCATATTTTAAAGTTCTTTTGCTTTTGTTGTTGTGGTACTAATGTCTGTATTTCTCAGTATAATGAATCCTAACTTCTGTCATAGATAAACCCTGAAATCTAAATAGCTTAGCACAAGGAAGAACTATCTATTTTTCATCTGAGAACAATGTGGGTCATGAGGACCTTCCAGCTATAATAACGGAACGTTTCCTCCCAGATCTACAAAGCAGAGAAATAGAATGATTCTCTTAATTGCTTTCACTCTGCAGTGATAAGTTCTACTTTTGCCTAAAGTCAAGTGGAAAGAGTGTGTTCATAACTCCTACCTAACTGAATGGGAAGCTGTCACTGCAGGCAAGCACATGGAATATAGGCATTGATGTTCAGAATTTAAAAATACATCCAAATTAGTCTAATTTGAATTTTACCTTCTTCCTCTTTGCTCTTGCCAGTAAAGATATTAAAATTAAAGCAATCAGAACTATTGTGTGCATATGAAAACAATATATTCTTGTTTATTTCATTTTAATTTAAAATCCTAGCAGAGATGGCTAGGTGTAGATGCATGGGGAAGCTGTAATTGTTCTTTATAAGTAATTTGTTGATGCCATTTTATAACCTGGAAAAAAATTCACTCATTCTAGCAAACAATTTTTGGATAACAGAAAAAGAAAAAGCATTGTTAAAGCTGCATAAAGACCAGTGAGTTTGAATCAGCAAGATATGATAAACTGGATGGCTTTGGAAGAAAAACGTTGGAGGCAGAAAATGGAATGAGTTTCAGTAGAAACCATAAAATTTCCTTTGTCTTCATTTCAGACTCATAAGTGGAACTGGAGTGAGACAAACTATGTAATGGAGGAAAATAACTGAAGATTGTATAAATCTGATCACAGGCACTTTGATATAATGACCCTCAAATAATTAACCCTATGACCTTATATTCTGAATAGAAAATGTTCTTGGAAATGTCTTGTGGGTAACAGCTGGCACTTTCTGTAAAAGATTTGAATTTACTTCTTGAGAACTGTATCTGAGCCACAAACGGTGTTCTGAAATAAATGTAGGTTTTTGGCCCGCCTTCAGCTATACTTCTGACAGAATATTAAAAGCATTAACTTAACACATATTTTTAAGTTCTTGTAAAGTTTATATGTTTAATTTCTAATAGTAAAAACTCTTATTAATAAGATGGAATAGCCACTCATGAACTGTATTACTTTTACACTGCTGATGCTAAATTACCTATCATTTTCATAAGAAAAACTAAATTATTTGCTGGGGCAAAGAATAATGAACACCAAAAGGAATAATATCTTTAGCATAAAGAAGATAAATTTATCTTTTATTGCCATATTAATAATTAATAAAGCAAGCATTTTGGATGCTATTTATATCAAAAACAGTAGCATCTAAGATATCATGTAACTGACCTAATAGACTTATTCAATAATATCAAAAAGATGATATCTATCCTTACTTAGAAGTTATAAACAGGTACAAAAAATTTCTTTTTATCTCATATTCTTACAATAATTCTCCTGAGATATATAATATCATCCTTACATAAATAGATGAGCACTAGGAGGGCAGAAGATTTTATACCTTGTTTTGCTGCTTGATTTTGAATGTACTTGGAAATAATCAAATATTTCTGTAGTAATAAACCAGAATTCAGTAAAAAAATAAAATAACTGTAACAAAATACTCTCTAACTTTAAAAATATGTTGGAAGAGGTGGAGGAAAGAGGTCAAGAACCCGGAGAGTGATCTATTCATTTTGTTTGTCAGGTGGATGCCCCTTGGGAATGGAAAGAAGGTAACTGACCTAATCTAATTGTCATCTCAGCCGAACTCCAGAAAATGACAAACAATAGCCAAATGGTATTTTCTCGGAGGAATGGATCTTACCTGGTAAATACCTTTAGGAGGATGGTCCCTCGCTAATGGGTTGCTTACATTAAATAAACCCCACAGTCTATGAGGTACGTGCCCTGCGGAATTACACATAAATTAGACGATTTTCTGGAATGTACAATAGAAATATTTCATAATGCAAACAGTTACCTATCTGTGAGTTAAACCTGATGTCCTAGGTCTCTACCTACCTCATCTTAGTCTTTTGAGTGTACCCTTTCAATTATTTTTAAACTTTGAAGCTGAGGTAAGATATCTGATTTATGTGAGTCTAATTTGACAGTCCAATCTTGTTAAACTCGCACGTAGATGAGAGGTAATGAGATTGGCACACATCTTATGTTACCATATAATATGTTACTCAAATAGGGACATGTGCAAGGTACAAAGACACTGTTCCATACCAGGACATCAGACACTGACACATTCCTGGTTGAAATTGGGAAGTATAGCCACAGTACATGTAGCTGTGAGTCCTTAACTCAATAGCATACTTGTTTACCCGGAGATGGTTTTAAAATTTCTGCTAACATTTGATATCTAGGTAAGAAAATGGTTGGAAAAATATGTTTCCATGTAGAAATTGAAATACTCATCCATTAATGAATTATTACAAATGACTTTTCATGAACAATATGAGGTTAGAAAACATATAATATCAACAAATGATATATTGTTGCTGTGTATATTATATTTTCTAGGCAGAAGACATAGTTCGCTGCTTAAGTATCACATGATTTCTTTTACATGAGAAACCCAAATTATAAGAGAAGAGAAATATAAAAGATAATGGGAAGTAGGGAAATAGGTCTTTCTCCAATGGGAAGGGGATCCAGGGATAGAGGAAGGGAAGGCGGAGAAGGAATGGGAATGATAAAAGTACCTACACCGTGTTAGGTGCACGTGTCCACTCCGCACAAGGAATGTGACCATCATGTACTGGAACTTCTACTAATAAAAATTAAAAGAGAAAAAAAATACCATTAAATTGCAATGGTCTCTTACAACCATTGAGCATCTTACATGTCTCAAGTGAATCTCATACAATATTTACTGTTTAGGAGTTCCTCATGACAGGAAGACATAAAAATCACAAGTTGTGTAGCTGATAAAATCAGAAACATCACACCCTGGCGAAGATTTCTCTTGGATATTGATAGAAAGCATAAAATCTTGTATAAGAACTAAATTATGCAATTCCTTTTTATCATATAAGGACCTCAGATGAGGCTTGGAAGGAAGGGTTCATGAAGCCCTTAAAATGACAAATAAAATTAGTTTGTGTTCACATATGGATTTTTAGAAATGGAGCAAATTGATATTTATGCAAGATTCTTCAATTTTTTTCTGTTTTGGATTTGTTATCAAAGAAGGAAAAAATATTAAGAATCAGTACTCCAGAGAAATAGCATCTAGAGGATAAATCCTATGAGAGATGACCCATATTGTTAGGCAATAATTGCTCACATCCATGCTCTGATTAATAAAGTGATTTTGGCCTACTTGGAATTAGGTACCTATTAGCAGACAGTGCCATTTTGAGACATATTAACCCATAACTGCTGCCTCGGATTCCTTTTAACTTAGACTAAGAAAGGACTAAGCACTGACCCACCACCTGTGCCCAACTTCTCACTGACTTACAGCTCTATACGCTTCAGGCTTCGATAGAGCCAAGACTCGTTATTCAAATGTACTGAAAATAATGCTCTTTTATAATTTGCATATATTTTTGAAGTATAAATATACTTAGAGCATGAAAATGTCTTTGGATGATAATTTAGGATTTTGCTCAAAAGTTTGATTTCTTTCCTCTCTCTGTTCTGAAATTGTGATGCACATAAATACTGCACCCTTTAAAATTCTTTAAACAGTTAATATTGGCAATACTTTTATTCTTTACTTGAATTTGCTCTTAATCTTCTCCAGCATGGTCCTTCTCTTTAGACCTATTGAATTTGCTCTTGTAAAGGTCACCATTGACTTCCATGTTCAAAGTTCAATAAATACTATTTTGTTCTCATATTTCAATACTTCTCAGCTGCTATTCAGTAGAATTGTATAGTTGGCACTTTTTAAAATTTCAGTTAGTCATATCAAATTAGTATATGTATACATTTTTATAATTCAAGCAGCATTATAAATCATAAGATTAAATATAGTTTTAAAAATAAATATAGGATATCACCACTAACAAGTCATAATCCAAAATATTATATAGATTTTTATGCATAAAGATTTTATGCAAGGGCCTTGAGATGAAATTTAGTGGTACAGTCCATGGTTAGCTTGCACAAGAACTTGGGTTTGACCCTGTATGGATTGACAAATGGTGGTCAACTTATAACCTTATAAGTTGAACATTTATAACCCCCAGATGAACTGAGTAAGTGTGGTACTGGGTGTGGGAGATTCACCTGAAGATTCTTGCCAGCAGAATAAGAGACAGAACTGGGGAAGAAGTTAGGCTGTTGGGAGTAGAGAAAGGCTGTTGTCAGCTGGTAGAAGCTGTAAGGAGCTGTCGATTCTGTTAGAGGAGCTTGTCATGCTGGCTTTCCTGATGAACTTGGCTGTTTTCATCCTTTGAGGAGCTTGGGAACTTGTTGGCACTGAGAATGGCTCCGGTTCACTTTGGGGAGCTCTGGTGCTCTCTCGCACATTGCTTCCTGGCTCCAGAGGGGATGGTACACTGCCAGTCTCCTGGAGAATCTTGCTGAATTGGCACCCCTGATGGGAACTCGGCCATCTTGATCACTGGAGAAGCTTGGGACCTCAGTGTTGCTGAGGATGGCAGTGGTACTTTTCAGGGGAGCTCTGGTTCTTCTGAGCATCATTTCCTGGCTCCAGTGCAGATCTCTCAGCCTGCTAGCACAGACCCTTCAACCGACTGGCACAGACTTTCGTGATTCCACCACTGACCTTTGGGCCTTCCCAGCTCAGATCTGTGAAACAGGCCTGCATGAGATTGTTATGGGATTCAGGCCCTCAGCTAGATTCCTTGGTCTCAGTGTGTGGACAGATTTCCTGCACTCTCTTGTATATGATTCATTGGGTGACTATTATAAATAACCTTATAAAATATGTGTCCTGTATTATATTGTTTTCCCTTGCAAAATTATCCCCCAAACCAACACAGACCCCCAGCATGAACTACAAAAAATAAATAAAAATGATGGTGTGAGGAGGAAGCTGAGCAGCAGAGCATTGCCTAGCGCGTGTGAGGCCCTGGGTTGGTGCCCCAGCACCAAAAAAGAAGTAAAAAGAAAGAAGAAAGAAACAAAAACTTGATAGGGAAATTCACATTGACAGAATGAAACTCCAAATGGTTACTGTAAACACTGGAAAAATCTTACATGGACAAATATACACCCAGAGGGATGTGTGTATACATGTTTGTGCATGTGTGTATGTATTTCCATATATAAATATTCCCTAATATATATATTATATTTTCCTTATCATAATTCTTCTAAAAGAGTAAATTTTTTATGAAGCTCCCTAAAATCTCTCAGTTTATCTTCCTGTGCTGTGCAGATTTCATTATTACCAATACATGTTATGATTTGAGAATGTTAAGAAACGCTCTGATATCAACTTGCTGAACAGGTATGTAACTTATAAAAGATGGTCCTTAGCACACAAAAAAGTACTCAAAACATACTTATTGGAAACAACTAATTAATGAAATCATGAATGTTCTCTTTACCAACAAAGAATAAAAAATGGTCACTAACCACATGCTCGTTTGTTGCTATCTGACCTACCTTCTTTAGCTACAGTACAGAATTAATTATTCAAAGTCATTTTAAAATAACTTCAGCACAATACCCTATCAGATATTATGAGAGAGAACAGCAGGACAATTGGATTATTTTTCCGAAGGATTCCCATTTTGACAAAGAGAAATTTGCCCCAAACACTACACATGAAATATTTTGGGATACATAAAGCCAAGACATTTAACTTTATTATTGAGGGAACTAAGTTAATTGTAGAAAATATAATTATGGCATAAATAATTTTCAGCAGGAAAATTATTCTCCAAATAACAGTAAGTAAAAATTGTCTCTGGAATAAAGGATTAAGGAACATTTTCTGATATAGCCTTATATTAAATACATGTTTGTGGAAATACAATAAAATCTATGAGATAGAGCAAATGATATAAAAATGATGAGCTTTGATAAGGTTTCTTTTTGATTAAATATTTAAGGTAATACCTAATAAAGGCAATACCACTAAACACAATTGTATTCCATTTAGTGTGTGTGTGTGTGTGTGTGTGTATCCTAAGAATGGGGAAGGAGTTACCGGAGTAAATAGAAACTGATAAAATAAAAAATCTTTATACCAAAATTCTGAAGAACAGTGGCACTTACTCATCTATCCAGCACAACACTGAGAAATTATTGTAGAAAAAAACTATATTTTGAAGCAGAATGTGAATCTGGACATCACTTAATTAACATAGTAAATATCATCATTCCAGAGAAAAATCATGGTTTCCAAAATTATTTCAGAATCTTTTTTATATTTCAGAATCTAGTTCTTTTTTTAAAAAAATATTTTATTTTTATTAGTACATCTTTGTCTAACACAAGGATTATATTCATTATGGGGAGTCAGAAAGTTAATTCCTTTTCCATCTTATTCCCCTCCTCTCCCTCTTCCTCCCATCATTCCTTAGTCCTTTTCTTTTTCTCAAAGGATCTATCTACCTCCCTGTTTCCTATTATCTTTTACTTTGCTCTTTAATTTAGTGCCACTTGGCTTTCTCATGTAAGACAAATCATACAACATGTAAGTTTGGGTGTCTGATTCATTTCACTTAGTATTATGCCTTTAAGGTACATCCATTTTCCTGCAAATGACTCAAGTTTTTCTTTATGACAGAGTCAAAGGAAACAGCCAACAGTGTGAGGCAAAAGCATAAAGAAAAAGAAAACAGTTTCCACTTATTCCTTTGACAGAGGACTGATATTCTAGAATATATAAAGAACTCAAAATTAGATTCACCCAAAATACAATCCTCAATCAAAAAGCTGGCAACTGAAATGGACAGACACTTCCCAGAAGAAAACTACAAAGGGCCAATAAATACATGAACAAATGTTTGACATCACTGGCCATTAGATAAGTCCAAGTTACAATAACACCATGATTTCATCTTACTCCTGAAATAATGGTTGTCATGAGGAAATCAAATAATAACCTCCTGGCAAGGCCGTGGGGGAAAGGAACAGTTCAACATTGGTGGTACAGATGCAAACTGGTGCAATTGCTACGGGAATCAGTATGGGGATTCTTCAAAAAACTAAAACTATATATTCCATTTGTCTTAGCTATTCTTCTTTTACATAACCTCCCTGTTATGGTTCATACATTGTGTCAACTTGGGGAGTCTAGAGGTTTGGCTGAATGATTCAGCAGGAAGCCAGGGTGCTTACTTTGTATACATCCTGAGCCTGTGGAAGAGGAGGCCATGGAGACTGTGCGAGAGCTACACGCCCCCTGGGTGGGGGGAGGCTGTTTACAATGTAAGGGAAGTGAGGAGGCTGCTTGCAGCCATTCTTCCCTTTTTGCTGGTTGTTTTTGCTGTGTTCTGCCGCCGTGAACGTCTGCCCTCTGCCGTGTGCCACTCTGCCTCAGAACCAGCCAAGTATGGACTGAAACCTCCACAAACTGTAAGCTAAATAAACCTTTCCCTCCTCCATTTTGGGCATTGGGTATTTTGTCTCATCAACGAGAAAAAAGTAACCAAGACACTCCCCAAATAGGTAAAGACATATTACAGCGATACCTGCATGTCGATGTTTATAGCAAAACCTTATTCTTATATAAATAGTGATTAATCTAAAATTATCAGCATTATTATAAATAAGTGTAATAAAATTGGGCATGTCATGTTTTTATTTTTCATTCTCTTTAATGGTTTGATCAATCTTCCATTCTTACATCTGGTAATCTGAGCAACTTCATTGAAGATAACAATATATCATATAACAACCACTGCTAATTCCTATCATTTTATTCTGAAACCCTATATCACTTTATTGTTTTTGCTTTGTTTTGTTTTTGTCTATGTTGTTAGTGTTTTGCTATTCTTTTTTATTATTCTCTTTAAAATAAAAAAATTAAAATTAAGACATGTTTGAAGAATACATTATATAGAAAAATAATGATAATAATGAAATATATCTTTACAGTTTTAATGTTTATAGAGATGTAGAGTGGATTTTGCATTTATGAACTAGGAACAGCAATGTATTTGTTTGTGTGTGTGAGTGTGTGTGTGTATGTGTGTGTGTAAAAAGAATATCAGGAAACATCTTTAGATTTTAAGAAGATAAACAGAATAAGACCCAAAATATAACACATTATAATGAGGTGCAAACTGAAACATAATATAATGAAAAACCCTGTAATCAACCATCAAGAGTCAAATAGAGTACATTGGACTCAGTCTTGTATATAGCAAGAGAATAACTTATAATATATAAAGGAATGCCGAGAAAGGTAGCAGTAGCTATATGAGCACAGAAGGCAAAGAAGTGCTATACTCAAAGTGCTGAAGGAGAAAAGAATATTCATCAAGCATTCTATGCATTTGGCAAAATTTCTGTAATAGTGAACTTACTCACTAACTTGGTAGTAAGATATTTGATCAAACACTATTTAAGAAGTTTCTGGATGTATGTTAGATGAGATTAACATTAAAAACTAGTTGACTGTGATTAAACAGGCAAAGAAGGCCACTAATGAGAAAATGATCAGTTCACCAAGAAAATTCATATATATACATATGAAAATAATATATATACATGTATACATGTGTGTGTGTGTTTGTGTGTGTGTGTGTGTATATAGGTGTGTGTGTGTGTGTGTGTGTGTATATATATATATATATATATATATATATATATATACAGGTACAAGAATAACTGAAGGAAAGATTCCTGAAAGTGAAAAAATAACACTGAAGTAATTTATATGCTGTTTGGAATGTCTGTCTACCAGAACCATGATGTGAATAAATGTCTTTACTTATACAGTACTCATGTTGCTCTATCAGAATATCCCCAGACATTCTGATAGAGCAACAGTAAATGGATTAATATACATCTTAATGAAAATCCCATCACCAGGTAGCTTCAACAGTGAAATTTACCATATTTTTTAAAAGAAGTAACACCAATTCTAAAACTCTTCCAAAAAGTTGAAGAGGATGAAATATCTGGTAATTCCTTCTATGGAGACATATTACCCGGATACCAAATTCAAACATACTATAAGAAAACTACATTTTGATATCCTTTATGAATATTAAGTCATAATCCAAAAACAAAATACCAATAAGCTGAATTTAACAGCATATTAAAAGGATCACACAGCATAACCAAGGGGGATTTACTTTGGAAAGCAAAGATGTTGCACCATTTGGAACTAAATCAATATAACATACCATGTTAACAGAATGAGAGCTAAAATAGGGTATGTTCATCTTGATAGATGCAGAGAATTATTTGATAAAATTCAGTACTCAAGATAAAATTACTGCATCCTAGAAAAAGAAGGAGCAACTTAGTTGAAGATAACATTATGTAATGTAGCAATCATTGTTAATTCTTATCATTTTGCTTTGCAGTCACATATCGTTTTTATTGTTTTTGTGTTGTTTTGATTTTGTCTTCATTTTTGTTTTGTTAGTTTTTTAATTTTTAAAATAAAAAATTTTATAAAAGCAAAAGAAGTAAAGTACCACACAAAGGTCACATATGAAAACATCTATAAACGAGATCATTTTCAATTTTAAGAAACTAAATTTTAAGGTTGAGATCAGAAATAGAATAGTTTTTACCATTTTTATTTGATATAGTACAGGAAATTCTAGCCTAAGTAATAAAGTAAGAAGGTAAGAAAAAGAAAAACCACAAGGAAATAGGAAAATTAAATTTATCTGTTCAGAGAGAAAATGATGTTTCTCTAAAACTAATAATTTTACACACAAACACATAATACACATGTACACATACAGAATAAAGTAGCTGAGCAAAGTTACAGGATATTAATCAACCCATAAATATCAATTATATTTTTATACATGAACAATGAACAACCCAAAATAGAAACTGAGGCACTCTCTGGATCCCCAACATTGTCAAAAAGATTAAAATACTTAGAAGTATACTTAACCAAAGAGGTAAAAGATAGGTACATTAAAAACAACAATATTTTGCTGAATGAAATTATACAGAACACAAATAAGTGGAAAAAACCTCATGTTCATGTATTAGTGAATAATATTGTTAAGATACTACTTAATGTGACCTACAAATTCAGTGCAGTTCCTCTCAAAAACCCCACTGGCATATTTAGTAGTAGAAAAGTTCAAAGAGAAAAAATTGTGGAAAAGGTGATCAAAGTTAAGAGGTCATACACATCCTGATTTCAAAACTTACTTCAAAACTGTAATAATCAAAACAATTTACAGTAGAGGCAAAAAAACCCAAAAACCCAGTGGTTGAGTAATCCGCTCTTATGATACCTCCCTGTGGGCACATCAAGCTCAACAGTTATTCATGGACCAAATTACCTTTAAAGAGCTGAGAAAATCAGGCAGTGGATTATGGTGTCTTCTTTTAGTATAATGAAAGAGGTACTGAAGAGAACAGGAAGAAAAGAACTGACTACTTTGCCCCTCCACCAACTCTAAACATTCCAGTGTGGAAAGACATACACCTTTGCTTGAGGAAGACAGAGAAAATTAAATCCAACATCAGACTCGAAACCTAGTACCAGGCTCATAGTGAAACATAATGTGGGGCAGAACTCCATCACCCTTAGTACTTGGCCAGTGCCCAAGGACTTAGCTGGAACAACCACTGGCCAACCATTTACCCACATCTTCCAACCTCCAATGATAAGGCAGGGAGCAACAATCCACCTGCTAGTGAGAAGGGTGCCATTGTTAGCACAAAACTTTGTTTGGAGTTCAATGTTGGGCTATACAATATGAGATTAAACACCCAAAGAGAAACTAAAGACCCTGTGTGTACGGTTGAGCTCATGGTCAGAGACTTTAGGTCATCACAGTTTCACATGGAGATCTTTGTACTAGTCTTAGAGGGGCACTGGAAGAAGGGTAGATACAACCCCTGTGACTGTGACGTTCAGGTGTAAGCTAGCTTAGCTTGAGCTTAATTCAAGAAAAATAATGTCATGCAACATCTTATTCACTTTGAGGCAGGATGGGGTAAAAGCAGAAAGTTTTGCCATAAAGCTCAGTGCTAGGCTGATGAAACCTAACACTGAAGAAATACTGCCGGCCTCCATCCCCAGGTGCCTCTGGATCAACTTCAGCCTTATGGAAACATGCAAAGCCTGGGTTTGAATTACACAAAGGTGGGACTGGAATTCCAGCCAGCATCATTTGTGGCCTATTTCACTTTCTGGGCCACATAAAATTGGCCCACATAAAAGTAGCTCAGCAATAGGCATCCCATTGCTACGAGGTCCCTGACTATACTGTAGTCTGGTGCTGTGTTCTGAGGATGTAACTCAGTTTGCTGGCATTGGTGCATAAAGTCTGGATCTGGAACATACATGGTTATTGCCCAGAGGTAGGTAGAATCACTCTGTAATTCCAGTTACCAAGCACAGACCTGTAACTATGCACAAGTCCTATTCCAGCTCAAGAAATTACAAATCCAATGCAATCCCTGATTGGTCAAAGCCATTTTGAGCAAAAATAACAAAATAGAAGATATTATACTACTGGAATTTAAAATGTATAATAAAACTGTGGAAATTAAAAGAGCATGTTATTGGGAAAAACAGATACTAAAATAGTAGAATAGAAAACACAGAGTAGATGTATCCATCTTTAACAAGTGAGTTTCTGACAAAGATGCTGAGAATGCACACTGGGGAAGGAGGAATCTTCAATAAGTGGTTCTGAGAAAATGGTTATATACATATAAATTAATAAAACCAGACTCCTATCTCTTTCCTATCATAAATTTTAAAAATTGGATTAAGTACCTAAATGGAAGGCCTGAAAATGCAAAACCATTGAAAAGATAGGAAAATTTCCTGAGGAAATTTGCTCATTTCCTTAAAATGAACAAAGACTTTATGAAGAAGATCCTATAGTGCACAGAAAATAAAAAATAGAGGAGAAGGGATAAATAGGATTATACTCAAGTAGAAATCATCTTCCATACAGAGGTAAAAGATCTTCAACCAACAGTGGGAGAGAATTAATGCAGTGTATGTATATGACAAAGGATTAACATTCAGGGAAGATGAAAAACTCAATAGTAAACAAAAAATAAACCTAACCAAAAATAGGCAGTAGACATTTCTCAAAAGAGAACATGCAAACAACCAGCAGGTATACAAAAAAAATGCTCAGGACCATTAATCATCAGAGAAATGCAAATCAATATTGGAATGAGATATACCCTCACTTCAGTCAGGATTAATTTTACAAACAAAAATCTAAAGTACTACATTGTATGTGGACAAAAGGAAATCTTTTCATACTGTGAGTAGACATGTACATTAGTACAGGAATTATGTAGAACAGTATAGAGGTTCTTGAATAATTGAAAATAGAACTGTCGTATGATCTAGGAACTTCATTTTTGGGTCCATATCTAACGGAAAAGAAATCAGTACATCAAGGGGATGTCTGTACTCCCATGTTCATTGCATTACTATTCTTAATATCCAAGAAATATAAACAATTTAAATGACTATCAAGAGATGGATGGATCAACAAAATGCACTATTCAAACTGGAATACCATTCAGCCATAAAAAGTGATTAAATTCTGTAATTTGCAATGACAGAAATGGGATGGGAAATCATTATGTTACGAAATAACCCTGGTGGCAGAAAGGTAAATACCACATGATTGCGTTAATATGTGGAATCTAAAAATTTTATGAAGTTAAGCATGGTAAGATGGCTAGAAGACACCATGGACAGTGAGGAAGGATGGAGGATAGGGACAGTTTGGTCAATGAACATTTAATTATAGTAGATAAGAGTAAGAAGTTGCCATATGCTATGCTATGGCACAGCAGGGTGACTGGAACACAATAATAACCTCTATATTTCAAAAATAGCTTTTTAATTTGAAAAAGCTACAGAAAAGCACTTTCAAAGTTTTCACCACAAAGAAATGGCTAATGTTTGAAGAGAAATGTGTGTTTAGCCTAATTTATACATTACATAGTGTTTACACATTGAAATATGGTATGTAATGATGCATGGTATGCTTTTTATGTTTTTATGTATCAATTAAGTCTTTCAAAGTATATATCATAAAAATAGACAAGTAGATTACTACGGTTGATTCACTGTCAACTTGAGTAGTTTAGAAGCTTAACTAAACAACTCTGCTTACCTAAGCAACTCCGCAGTGTTCATTCTAGGGTATAGTGGACACGCCCTTATTGCTGGAGGATGTTATTCATTGCAACAATGTGAGAAGTTTAGAAGGTTACCTAAGTAACTCACCAGGGAGCCATGGTCCTCACTTTGTAAACATCCTGAGCCTATGCAAGACAAAGGCAGGAAGATGGTGTGTGGTGTACCCACCCAAGGGCGGGTAGCCAGCATACAATATAAGGGAGGAAAAGAGGAAAAGAGGTTTGCTGTCCACCTTTTTTGCTCTTGTTGATTTTGCTGTCGTCTGCTGGCTTGAACTGATGCTCCTCAACCATGCCACCCTGACTTGGAGCCAAGTGACTACAGACTGAGACCTCCACAAACTGTGAGCTAAATAAACCTTTCCTTATTTAATTTTGGGTATCAGATATTATGTCTCAGAAACAAGAGGAAAGTAACTAAAACATAGACCAATATATAGAGAACCTAGATGTATACTATCTCATATATTGTCAAATTAATTTCAGAAAGGGTTTTAAGGTATCAATGAATACATATCATCTCTTCAACAAACAGTGCTGGTAAAACTGGGTAGCAGTATAGAAAAGCTAATTTAGCATCTAACTTCACATATATTCAGAAGTTAATTCAAAATAAATCAAGGACCAAATCAGTGAGCCAAATTCCTAGAAGAAACCATTGTGGAAGAGCTCTATGATGTTGATGTCATTTGTGATTTCTTGGTCTCTCTCTCTCTCTCTCTCTCTCTCTCTCTCTCTCTCTCTCTCTCTCTCTCTCTCTCTCACACACACACACACACACACACACACACACACACAAATAAAAAGTCTAAAAAAGATGAATAGTGTGGACTTAATCCAAATCTAAAAGAAGAAAGATGTACTATCAACATATCAACAGAATGGAAAGAAAATCCAAAAAGTAGATGAGATATTTGCAAGTCATTTACTTAGTAAGAGGCTGATGTACCACAACACATAAATAAATCCAACCAATCAACAATGTGAGGGCCAACAAACAATTTATAGAATGGTTACAGGATCTGTGTGTACAATTCTGCAACTAATATTTCCATATAGCCAAAGAAGTGTATGAAAAGACAGTGATGCCTGATATCCCCAATAATTAGGGAAATACAAACTAAAACCAAACTGAAGACCACTTGACATCTACTAGGACACATTTTTATTGCCATAAAAATAAATAAAGAAAATCATGGATATTGGCCATGATGTGATAATAGACTGGGGATATAGCTCAGTGACACAAATGCCTACCAGGCAGGTGTAAGGTCCTGAGTTTGATTCCTGGTACCAGAAAAAAAAGAAAAACACCTAATACCCTGTGCACTGCTGGTGGGAATGTAAAAGAGTATAGCTGCTATGGCCTGAGCAACAAAATGAGACTGTGTCTCAAAAAACGCAGCAAACCAAAAAGAATTGCCCTATGATCCAGGAGTTCTAATTTTAGTTAAGTATATACAAAACAATTGGAAGTGTCAAAGAGATACATTTACATTCATGTTCACAGAAATGTTATTCATGGAAGCAACCCAAATATCCATTTAAGAATGAACGGGTAGGAAGAAAATTCTGATTCATGTTGTAACATAAAATATCCTTGAAGACACAGTGCTAAGTGAAACAAGTAAATCACAACAGGAGCGGTGTTACATGATTCTACTTCTGTGACATATGTAAAATAACCAGAGGCTGAAATGGTGGTTGGAAAGGGGTAAGGGAAGTTGGGAGTTAGTGTTCAATGGCTAAAATGTTACACTTATGAATAATATAAAGCAGTTCTGGAGATTGTGATGGCTTCACAACAGTATGGATGTGTCTGAAAGCATAGAAATGAATAGTTAAAACAGCTTGAAGGATAAAAATTACATTATGTATCTTAGTATAAGAAAAACACCAAGAGTTGAAGAATAAAAATTTTCACTTTTAACATGCACATGAGGTTGAATAGAGAAAACCTAATGAATAAAAAAAAAACTGTGAGGAAAGTCGAGTGAGATTATAGAAAACTTGGAAACAATGGTGCCAACACAGCAGAAAGTCAGATGGATTCTTCATGTTGCAGCACAAAACAAAGGCTAAAATAATAACTATGAGAAAAATCACAAAAGTTAATAGTAAAATAAAGGGCTCCAGCAGGATATTTTTTCTTTTTCTTTTTTTTTTTATTTTAAAAGTAAAAGAACAAAAGCACTAACAGACACACAGTAGCACAAGAACAGTACAAAAACTGAACTACAGATAAGGTGGCAGGGGATCAACAACGGTTGTTGTATTACACATTGATAACTTCAAAGTGTATGCTCAGGACAATACAAATAGACATATAAGATTGATAAAACAATTAATCATCGATTGTTCCTTACATCAAAATGACATGAGACAATAGTGCAACCATCTCAGCCATCCCGCACATACATACATACCTACACAGCTATCCCCCTCTTCCTTTTCTCCTTCCCTTCATCCCAATTGCTCTCTACTTTTGAGGAGTCTCCCTTCATGCCTCCTGGTTTACATTCCCACCTCCAGGTTCCTACACTAATGATAGAATATCGTGTTTGCACATGCACATCTGATTTACCTCACTTATGAGTATGGTCTCTAACTGTGACCATTGGCCCCTAAAAGCCTCCAGTTTGTCTTTCTTTATAGCTGAATAATATTCTGTTGTATAAAAATGCCACAGTTTTTTTAATCCAGTACTCTGTGGATGGACATTTGGGATGCTTCCATGATTTAGCTATTACAAATTGTGCTGCTATAAACATAGGTACACATACATCACAGTGATACGACATTTTCAGATCTGGGAAAATACCCAGAAGGAAGATAGCTGAGTTGAGTGGGACCTCTAGTCCTAGTTTGCTGAGGAATCTCCAAACCGATCTCCACAGTGGTTTCACCAGTCTACATTCCCACCAGCTGTGCAGGAGAGTTCCTATTTCTCCACAGCCTCGTTAGCATTTGTTATTGGATGATTTCTTGATGCTGGCTAATCTTACTTGGGTGAGATGAAATCTCAATGTTGTTTTCATTTGCATTTCTCGAATGACTAAAGATGTAGAACATTTTCTCAAATATTTATTTGCCCTTTCTATTTCTTTATCTGAGAAGTGTGTATTCATCTCAGATGCCCATTTCTGGATTGGTTCTTTGAATTTTGACAGGTTCATGTTTTTAATTCTTTGGATGTTCTAAATAGAAGGCCTTTGTCAGAGGAACAGCCAGTTAGGATGTTTTACCAATCTGTGGGTTTTCTTTTTACTCTGCTGGTGATTTATTTAGATGTGCAAAAACTTTTCAGTAAAATCAGGTCCCAGTTATTGATTCTTTGAAGTGTTTCCCTTGCAGTTTGATTTTTGTTCATGAACTCTCTGCCTACTCCCATGTCTTCAAGATTTTTACCTACTTTCTCTTCCAACAGGTTTAGTGTTTCTGTTTTAATATTGAGATTTGTGATCCATTTTGACTTGAGTTTGGTGCATGGTGATAGACTTGGGTCTATCTTCAGTCTTCAGCAAGCGGCAAGCCAATTTCTGCAGCACGATTTATTGAAGAGGTTATCTTTCTTCCAGTGAGCTTGTTCGGCCCCTATGTCAAAGATTAAGTGGCTGAGTGTGTTTGTGGTTGTGGCTGTATCTTCCAGTCTGTTCCATTCATCCTCAGGTCTGCTTTTTAGCCAGCACCAGGTTGACTTTATTACAGTAGCTTTGTAGTATAATTTCAGGTCAGGGATTGTGATTCCACCTGACTTGTCCTTGTGGCCCAGAATTGCTTTTGCTATTCTGGGTCTCTTCTGGTTCCAGATCAACTTAAGGCATGTTTTCTCTTGATCTGTGAGGTATGCTGATGGTAGTTTAATGGGAATTGCATTGAATCTGTACAACAATTTTGGTAGTATGGCCATTTTCACAATGTTGGTTCTTCCTAACCATGAGCAGGGAATGTTTTTCCATTTATGGAAATCCTCTTCGGTCTCTTTTTTCAGAGTACTGTAGTTTTCATTAAATAGATCTTTTACCTCTTTTGTTAGATTGATTCCTAAATATTTTGGTTTCTTGGATGCTATTGTAAAAGGTACGGTTACCGTATTTTCTCTCTCAGTCTGTTTGTTGTTTGTGTATAGGAATGCTACTTATTTTTGGGTGTTGACTTTGTATCTGGCTACTCTGCTGAGTTTGTCAATTAATTGAAGGAGTCTTTTTGTGGGGTTTTTGGGGTCTTCTATGTAAAGTACCATGTCATCTGCAAATAGTGATAGTTTCACTTCTTCCTTTCCTATTAGTATTCCTGTTATTTCTCTCTCTTGTCTAATTGCTCTGGCTAATGCTTCTAGAACTATGTTGAATAGTAGTGGTGACAGTGGACATCCTTGCCTTCCTGTCTTTAAAGTGAAAGCTTTCAGTTTTTGTCCATTTAGTATGATGTTGGATGTTGGTTTGTCATAGATGGCTTTGATTAGATTGAGGTAGAGGCCATCTATTCTCATTTTTTCTAGAGTTTTTAACACGACTGCATGTTGGAGTTCATTGAAAACTTTTTCCGCATCTTTTGAGATGATTGTCTTGGTTACTTTTTTTTTTGTTGCTGAGACAAAATACCCAACGCCCAAAATGAAGGAAGGAAAGGTTTATTTAGCTTACAGTTTGTGGAGGTTTCAGTCCATACTTGGCTGGTTCAGAGGCAGAGTGGCGCAAGGCAGAGGGCAAACTGTTCAGGGCAGCAGAGCACAGCAAAAACCACCAGAACAAAAGGGAAGAATGGCTGCAAGCAGCCTCCTTTTTTTCCCTACATTGTAAACAACCTCCCCGACCCAGGGGTCGTGAACCTCTCATGCAATCTCCATGTCCTCCTCTTTTACAGGCTCAGGATGTTTATAAAGGAAGCACCCCAGCTTCCTCCTGAGTCACTCAGCTAAACTTCTAGATTCCCCAAGTTGACACAATGTATCCACCATAGCAATGATCATGTGGTTTTTGTCTTTGGCTTTATTGATATGTTATATTACTTTAATTGATTTGTGAATATTGAACCATCCCTGAATTCCAGGAATAAATCCAACTTGGTTATGGTGTATAATTTTCCTTATGATTCGCTGCATTCTATTTGCTAGTATTTTGTTGAGTATCTTTGCATCTATGTTCATTAGGGAGATTGGCCTATTATTCTCTCTCTTGGTTGGGTCCTTCTCTGGATTTGGTGTTAGTATAATACTTGCCTCCAGAAGTGAGTTAGGGAGAATTGCTTCCTTTTCAATTTCATTGAAGAGTTTGAGGAGTGTTGGCTTAAATCTTTGCTGAATGTTTTATAAAATTCTGCTGTGAATCCATCAGGGCCTGGGCTTTTCTTTGTTGGTAAGTTTTAAATGACATTTTGAATTTCATTAATTGATATTGGGTTGTTCATGGTTTTTATATCTTCCTGGTTCAACTTTGGTAATTCGTACATTTCTAGGAATCTGTCGATTTCTTCTGGACTTTCTATCCTATTGGAGTAAAGGTTCTCAAAGTAGCTATTAATGATCTTTTCAATTTCTCTAGGATCTGTTGTGATTTCATCCTTTTCATTCCTTATTGCATGAATTTGAGTTCTTTCCTTTCTTTTTTTGATAAGATTAGCTAGAGGTTTATCAATTTTATTTACTCTTTCAAACAACCCACTCTTTTATTCACTTATTTTTTAGAGAGTTTTCTTTGTCTCAATTGCATTAATTTCTGTTCTAAGCTTTATAATCTCCTCCCTTCTTTGGGGTTTGGGCTTGACTTTCTTCTTTTTCTAAAAGTTTGAGGTGCAACATTAGGCTATTTATTTGTTCTCTTTCTATTTTCTTTATGTATGAGTTCATTGCTATAAATTTCCCTCTGAGGACTGCTTTCATTGCATCCCACAGATTCCTAAAGTTGTATTTGTATTTTCATCTGTTTGTAGGTATTTTTTAATTTCCTGTATGACCCATTGGTCATTCAGGAGGTTGTTGTCTAATTTTCAAGTGTTTTTATAGAGTTTTTGGAATTCCCTTTGGTGTTAATTTCCAATTTCATTGCACTGTGGTCAGATTATTTGCATGGGATAATTTCAATCCTTTTGCATTTAGGTAGGTATGCTCTATGGGCTAGAATGTGGTCTATTTTAGAGAAAGTCCCATGTGCAGCTGAGAAAAATGTGTGTTCTGGTGTTGTAGGGTGGAACACTGTGAAGATCTACTAAGTCAATTTATTTGCACATTTGGTTCAATTCTATTATATCTTTGCTAAGTTTTAGTCCATTTGACCTGTCTCTTTGTGTCAAAGGGGTATTTAGGCCCCCTATTACAATAGTGTTATTGTTTATTTGGTTTTTTTATGTCCATTAATATTTGCCTTACATAGTTTGGTGCTCCAGTATTTGGTGCATACATGTTTAGGATTGTTATCTCTTCCTCTTGCAGTTTTCCCCTAACTAGTATATCGTGGCCTTCTTTGTCACTTTTGATTGTTACCCATTTGAAATTTGCGTTGTCTGCAAACAGCTACCCCTGCTTTTTTCTAGGAACCTGTTGCATGGAGGATTGTTTTCCAACTTTGACTTGCAGTCTGTGGATTTCCTTTTGAGTAAAGTGTGTTTCCTGTATACAGCATATTGTGGGATTCTGTCTCTTAATCCACTCTTGTCAGTCTGCTTCTTTTGACTGGTGAATTGAGGCCATTTACATTGATGGTTATAACTGTTATACGTTGGCTTATTCTTGTCATGCTGTTTACTTGATGTTGCTTTTCTACTTTTGCTGTTTAATTTCTTGTTCTGCTTCAGGGTTCCTTTCTATTGTTGTTCTTCGGATTGTGGTCACCTTTTCCTCTGTCTAGAATATCTTTCAATAATTTTTGTAATGTTGGTTTGGCATTCATGGAGTTTTTCACTTTTTCTTTGTCATGGAAATATTGTATTTCTCCATTGAATTTGAAGGATAGTTTTGCAGGATACATCAGTCTGGGTTGAAGGCTGTTTTGTCTCAGAATCTGTAATATCTCACTCCAAGCTCTTCTTGATTTCATGGTTTCTGCTGAGAAGTCTGCTGTGTTTCTGATGGGCTTTCCTTTATAGGTGATCTGTTTCTTTTCTCTAGTAGCTTTTAGTATTGCGTTCTTTGGCTGCATATCTGGGATCTTGAGTATTATATGTCTGGGGGTGGTTTTATTTGGGTTGTGGCTCATTGCAGTTCTATATGATTCAATTACCTGCACATCAGTATCTTTTACCATGCTTGGGAAGTTTTCTGCTATTTTTTTTCCCAAATATTCTTTTCATATCATTTGTGTTCCCTCCTGCTGTTTCACTGATTCCTGTTACTTGCACATTATTTCTCTTTGCTTCATCTTGCAGCTGTTGGATTGATTTCTCCTGGTTCCTTATTGACTTTAAAAGATTCTTCCTTTCACAATCGTTAGCTGTCATGCTGTCTTCAAGAGCTGAAATTCTATCTTCAGATTCATTCATCAGTTTTGCAAGCTTTCAATGGCAGTTTTCGTTTTCTGGAAATCTCTTTGAGACTGTTTCATGTGTTCTAATTCATTCCTGAATTGCTCATGTAACATTTCCATTTGTTGCCTTTGATCTTCTAGTCTTTTATCTGTTCTCTGTATGTGTGAAGCATTTCTTCCATTATTATTTTCATTTCAATTTTTGCCTGAGAGTTTATTTCAGATTTAATCTCTTCTATGGCCTGATGGAGTTGTTTCTTTACTTCAGATGTAATCATTTCAGAAATTTTAGGTATGTGGTTTCTTAGTTCTCTTATGTCATTATGTCCTGTACTTACTCTGGGTGGAGTTTTGTTCTGAGACTGCATTTTGCCCTTTTGTCTTGTCATTTTGAATGTCAGATGACTGGTGCTGAGCTACTGACTACCCAGGCAGCTCACAAAGTCTAGGGACCCTAGTTTACCTGGATGTCAAACTAAATCCAGGGTGGTAGCAGACTGTGGACCCTGGACCCAGGCAATTGCTGAGGTACACAGCTCAGACCACACCTGTGATAGTGGGGGAGTGCTGGTCTTCGGTACCAGAGTGTCCAGTGTGGATGGGAAGCGTGTGGGCCTCAGCCTTGAAGCCTATGGTGGTTAGGCAGCGGCTTCTGCTTCCAGATCCTCAGGTAGCTGGTCAAGGGGGAGCAGGGCTCTCCTCCCAACCCCGCGAACTCTAGAGCCTGTGGCTGATTCCACACTGCAGGTCTCAACCACTAACAGGGATAGGCCCTCCCAGATGGAGTTTCTTCCTAACTCTAAGGTGTGGAGCAGAACCCAGGTGTCGGCCTTAGCAGAGGAGAAGGGTTGTGCTGCTCATGTGGTCTCGCAGGTCAGCCTCCATCGCTGGAGAAAGGTCAGGGTCACACAGCCAGGACACGAGCTGTGAAATGGCATGCCACTTAGATGTCGGCGCTGGTCAGCCTTTGTCGCTGAAGAAAGGTCCTAGTGGCATAGCTGGAATCCGGGCCGGAAATGCCACGAAGCTCACATGTCGATGCCGGTGGGCCTTTGTCACTGGAGTGAGGTCCGAGTCACACCAGGGACCTGGGCCGGAAATGCCGCGCCGCGGAGATGTTGGCGCTGGTGGGCGTTTGTCACTGGAGTCTCCATCAGGATTGTACCCTCTAAAAATGTGTACACTTGACATAGTGGTAATTTAACTATGAGAGATTTTCAAACAACTTTCCAACAACAAAAAAAGGTGTAAGAAAGGAAACATTCTGAACATACTGTGTGGCTAAACTGTGAACAGTACTTTCAGTAACAACAATTAAAACACCAAATGTTAATTAGCCCCCAAATAATGATGATATTGTTCTATTGGGAGAATAAAGGTGGTAACATATAAGGGTACATGTTAGGGAAGATTTATAAGATAATTAAGTCTCCATCTTTCACCATGCAAATTTGTAGATAACATCTAAATTTGAATAATAATTTTAACTAAGTAGTCATAAAATTAGGACATATGAAATTATTGCAAGAGTCAGTTAAAATTATTGAATTAAGTTGTTTACAGTAGTAAGAAGAGTGAGGTGGTATGGAATGTGGAAATGTTGTTTTTCCTTTCATCCATTTTTTCCGATAAGCCTAAGAATTTAAGTTTTATAAAAATCACTTCACACTTAATAAAAGATATGAAGCTAAGGAATACACAGAACAGGAGAATTGATGGGTAAATAGTCATTGGGAAATGAGAAACAGAACTCGAGCAATTGTCACACAAGAAGAGAAAATAAAATTGGGTAAGCAGAATCCAGATATACTAAGCACAGGTACAAACACCTATGATGAATGTGATTATTACGTACATCAAAACCATACCAATAAAATTAATCTAAAACAAGGGCAAGGATACCACCTCGAGTTTTTAAAAAGAGACATATGTGATTATTTAAAATTTAAGAGAATCTCCTTTGAAAACCACTAAGACTCTCAAGTGATTTTATAAAAGTAAATACAATTATTTGTGAAAGCAGATATAAACAAAACAATCTTTTTCTTACAGAATAAAATTTTATCAGAAAAAGTGTAATAAAGGAAAGATACATCAGTAATACTGATGGCTAAAAAATTAAGATACATGGATGTATCCATTTTATAACAATTCTATATTGAATGTTGATTAATCTGATAATTTCACACATTTGCTTAAGTATAATGCTGACATACCTGCAAAGTAACAGAACTATTAGCTCAGTATAAGTCCTTCTAACCAGCTTTTCCAAATTCCCAGCTTCTACCCCAAACAAAGCTGTTATCAAGGTATTAATATTAATCAATTATATATATATATATATCTACAATATGTTTATATATGTGTATATATATATATATATGTACATATGGCCTATGTCATATATTATACATTTAAATTTATAATATATTAAATGAAATACAAATATTTTGTCTAAAGTTTCAAAATATGTTTCATACATGCTTGTATGTATTTATAGTTAAAAATCAAAATGTTCAATTTTTAAGTTTTCATTAATATATTATTAAGTATAATATAAATATTATTTAAATTTTATATAACTAACCTTTTTGAATGAGATGTCTTGATTTTTTTGATTTTTTGCTAGTGTCTTTTGTTTTTAATTCAGAAAAATTAGAGGAAACATCTTTTCTCTGTTCAATGTGTTTTTGCATCATCAGGAGACACATTCTGTGAAAATAAAAGCATTAATAACATTGCCTAGGTTTTAGAGATTTCAAAGAGCAGGCACATACATTTTACTATTAATTTTCATTGAAAAGCAAACTTTGATATAGACAGAAAAAAAAAATGAAAAGAGATCCACTGTGTTTGACTTTAGTGAATTGTCTTTCTGCTGACATTTAGTGATATAATTTGGACAATGGTATGTAGGAGATGCAGGGAGAAGCAGGGCCATAATGAGGGTCCTGTAAGTAGCAAATAAACAGATACAAGACAGTGTGCCCCAGAAGGCCCAAAGGGAGGTTCAGAACAAGGAGAGACAAAAATTTATTTCCAGAGCACTGAAAAGCAGTAACATTGGAGGGAAAAAAGGGAGAGTGATTTAAGAATGACAGGAGAAGAAAATGGGACCAGATTAATAAATCTAAAAGTCCAAGTGGATCAGACAGGAGTGAGAGGAAAATTCAAGAGGAGTTTCAAGGGGCTACTTTCAAATGTAAATTGGACGGCGTCTCTTTAGGTATGTTTGCATCACATTGTGTTCTTTTTTTTTCTCTCCACAGTTCACACAGAGTGTTACAGAGGTTTTGCAAGGTGACCAGAGACTCAAGCCTTTTCAGAATTCCCATGTAAACTCTCTCTTGTGAGTCTGTGTGACTTCTGCCTGGAAACTTTTCTTATGAATCAAGACAGGTACTGGATCTCTAACCACCACGCCTACATTTCAGTCAGTAAAGTTCAGTCAGGAAGATAAAAGAAGGGGAAATTGCAAAGCGGCACATATCAAATGTCTTAAGGAGCTCTCCTAGAATTTCTAACACTTATAATAAAATCTGTTTTGCCACCCAAAGCTACAAAGGGGAAGATAAAAAATGTAATGCTTTGCTGGAAAAAAAATAGGGGCCACTGAATATTATGGTAAATGGGGACATTTTACCAAAAAAGAAAAATGAGCTGTTTACTAGGAAGCAATAAATAGTCTAACCCACGGAAAAGCTCAGAACCTCGCAAGGAAGTATATGTTTGCATAGTTTTGTTTTCACTTTTTTTTTGGTACCAGGAATCAAACTCAGGACCTTACGCTTGCCAGGGAGGTGCTTGTGCCACTAAGCTATATCCCTGGCCCTTGTTTGTAGAGTGAAACCATTTTCCTAGATATTATACTTTCCTAGATGAACATTTTGACCTAAATACTAAAGTCTTGCAAATATTTATATTCAGATAGATCTTACTGAAATGTTTGCTTTTGTGTTTGTTTATGGACTCCTTACATAATGCTTATCATTTGCCCTTGTTTAATGTCTTTCCAGATATGAATTCACTTAGCACACAAAACAATCAAGCACTATGCTATTTCACCCTAGAAATTCTCTCAAACATCTTTACTCAAGAGAATTAGGGTGATGTGTTTCTTCTAAACCTACTAATACTGTGTTTATTTCTAACTTTACTGAATGGTGCCACCTTCTTCCAAAACCAAGTCAGATTAATTCTCTAATATCTCACAGCTGGTAGGTTATTAAAAATAAAAATGCACTTTACATTTCCACCACTATTTTGACTTGTCTGTTTATTCAAATGCCCTTTTTTCTACAATAAAAAAAACTGGGATATAATTTCTGGTTTTCATATGTACAATTTTCTGCCGAATTTCTGTACCAGACAATACAGATATACTTAATTAAATAGCTAGATGTTCTTTTACATTTTAATGTGACATTTGCTAATTTATTTATTGAAAACAATTTGTTGTTATGGAGTAATTCAGAGTGCTAGGATATTTTGCCATTTGTTATAGGTACTAAGAATTATCTGTTTCTAGAATCAATCTCCAATTTTACTCTCTAGTGGAAAATCTTTTACTCATCAACACTTATAAGACAGTTTCTTTTCACTGTTTCTGTGATAAAATAATATTTTCTGCCAGGAATGCAACTTAGATACTTTTGAACTCATATATTCTCTTTATGTTTAGAATATTTTAAGTTTGCCAAAATAATTATAATAACATAATTAAAACGTTAGCAAAATATGACATAATTTTAAGTATAGTTTCTTCTATTTTTTTTTTAATTCAATTCTTTCCATTAAGTAAATATGATAGCTGGATGTGGAGGTGTATAATCCCAGCACTATGGAGGCTGAGGCAGGAGGACTTCATTAGTTCAAGGCCAGCCTGTGCTATGCTGTCAGTTCAAGGCCAGCCTGAACTAGGAGACCTTGTCTCAAAAAACAAAGCGAAACAAAACATAACCAAATAGAGAAAATATAGTATACAATTTGTATTCTGCAATTATAGGTTTGACAATCAACTGCTATTGCTTTTTCTACTTCAAATTCTTCTATAAATCCTCATAAAAATACAGCCACATTCTTGTATCTTCCTACTTCCCAGTTGTTATTTTCATTACTGTTTCTCCTCCTAACAATGCAATTCAAATGTACCCTTTTTAATCCCAGTTGCATTTTTATCATACCCATGAAAGCAATGAGTGTCCTCCAAGACACCATTTTTGTGAACATTTATTCCTTTCCATTTTCCTGAAAGAATAAGAAAACCAAAAAGTATGTCTGTCAAGTCTACACATTCAATCTCTACTACAAAAATGGTAATTTATGGACTCACAAAATTTAAAAGAAATTAAACTGGGATTTAGTAAGCTCCTTTCAAAAGTATCTTTCCTTTACTTCATCCATTTCTCCTTTTTAATGCACCCATTGTCATCATTTGGAATCATTTTCCTTTCATTTATAAAATATTCATGGCAAAAGGTCAAAAGATACAGCTGAACAGATACCTCAAAATTCTAAATAAACTATAGCATAGGGAAACTACCCAGGTAAGCAAAGCAAGCCTTTTTTGTGATACATACAATTTAAGAGGAAAAAGAAAGGGTGAGAACATGTATCGATTGATCTATGAGATCGTGAAGAAGGGAAAGTTAACAGAAGACTGGAAATAATGTAATAAAGATTTTGTTTTCAATAATAAATGTATATACTATGCCCTGTGGCACCTTAAGCCTAACATTGGTCTTCAATAATTTTAGGGAATATTTTAAGGACATTTGGTAACATTTAACTAAGAAACATTACAAGTTGAAACCAAACCAGTGACATCAGATATTACTTCATTTGTCAAAGGGTAAAAGATATTTCACACTCACATATCCATGGTATGATAAGCCTACATTCAGTAGTGTTTAATAATTCATTGCTTAGGAAATGTTAGCATTAATCAGTGTAGTTCAGTGACCACGTGAAAAGGTGAGGTTTAATGAAATGATGCCACTCTGAAGGGACATCTCTAATGTCATAAGTGGATTTGTTTTCAGGTCAAACTTGTTCAATACTTTTACATATGATTTGAATGACAACACACAGAAATGTCTATATATTTCCTGATGAAATGGTAAAGGGACAGATTCAGTTGACACCAAATAGAAACCCAAAATGTCAACGGACTGGAGCAGTGAATTAAATTAAGTACATGAAATTAAACAGGGATAATTGCAGTAGGGTAAAATATAGGCACTCACTTCAATACACTGTTTGATTTAAAATGAGTGATAAGAGGCCAAAGTCTCTCATTTAAGATTAAATTAATTAGAAACTTATTGAATGCTGAGATCCTACCTCACACCCGCCTTCCACTTAGAATGAAGGAAATGATAGCCTTGCCATATTTCTGATGAGAACCACAATTAAAATCATTGTGTCAAGTCAAGGAAAGATTTTCAGATGTAACATGAACAGAAAGCAAGCTACCTATATTGTGAAAGTGAGACCCGCATAAGTAGCCATGTGTAAGTAAAATAACTAAGATTCGGGCTCCTTCTACCAATACCCATCTTCCTCATGTTGGAAACTATAAATCTATTGTTTAAATGAGGAAAAACCCTTAGAATTTGTTGTATAACCCTTCTTCTGAAACTTTTTCCCTGAACAATTTGAAAATCTTGGAAATTCTGCCTTCCAAATTTTTTTTTTTTTTTTTTTTTGGCGGTACTGGGGATTGAACTCAGGACTCTGCGCTTGCTAGGCAGGCACTTACTCCACTGAGCTATATCCCCAGCCCTGCCTTCCAAATATTTTGAAACCAATTCATTTTTCTCCGTTTTCACTACTGTCCAGGTCATCATCTCTTCCTATTGACTCATAAACACATCCTATTAGAAATTATAAAACACACTATTTATTTTTGCAAAATACATATACCCTGGTGAAGGTCTAAATCTGATCATGTTTCTTTTTAATTTTAAGCTCTCTGATATCTACTCAACATTTTGAGTCTTTACTATGAGCTCCAAAAACTTAGCAAAATATAACGTCCTTTTGATCCTAAGGTTAAACTCCTCTGTGCCACTCTTTGTTCCTGCGACTCCTGCATGCTGGATTTCACTGAGTTCCTTGAACACTTGCCAAAAAAATGAAGCTCAGATCCTTGTGCAATTTCTTCCTTCCTCCCGGAATGCTCTCCTTTCCATACATTGCATAGCTCCTTACTCTTCAAATTTTAAATATTATCCTCCAAAAAACATTCTGAAACAACTTGATGAGAAAAAAATCTTCAATAATATTCACCTTAATTCTCTACTCAAGACACTATTTGTTTTCTTTATAACATTTATCACAATTTTGTTTACTTAGGTTGCATCCTGCCCACAGAATCTAACCACCAGGGCAACCACACTTGGGGTGTTTACTCAGTGCTGTGAATTATCTCTGGCTCTCAGCACTCCATAATAATTTACCAAGTGTTAAAGGAATAGCAGTGCCAAACAGAAATACAATAAGGAGTGAGTGGAGGCTTATGAACTTTGACTCAATACAACATAAAACAGAGACGCATTCTTTGGAGATAACCCACTAACAAGGAATAATTGTATTAGAAAGTCACAGTTTGTGTTTTTATAGGATGTTATCCCCACCCATTTTTGGTGTTCTTTTATTTCTGAATGTGTTGATACTTTACAGTTGCTCCCAAGGTTTTACCCAGCAAATCTTCATAATTCTAACTTCTAAGTTACTTATCATGTACATTAACTTAGACTCTGAAATGTCTAGGATCTCTCTGAATTGACCAGTGCCTGGATTCATCACACGCACACAAAAGCATGAACATAACCGCCCGGTAGGAATAATGACAACTTGACTCAGACACACAGCTCTACCTCTTCCCTTGGTTCTACATCATAATGAGCCGAAGAGCCGAAAGCGTAATGGAAGAGCTCTTCTAACATGATTGAAATTAGAGAACCAATGGAAAATATTCTATCAAATTCATGAAAGTGGAAGGGTCATGCATATATTAATAAATCTCATCCAACCATCATAAGAAAAAATATCTCATAGGGTTACTGAAAATGGAAATAATTACCTCAGAATGGGTAGAGTTTTCTGTAACTGAAAAATAGGTGTTTGGTTGTTGAGAAAATACGTGACTGTAATAGATATTTATTTCTCTAAAATGATGACTTTTACTTAAAATTGAAGAGCTAGTGAAAATTATAATAACTCCTTCTCCTTTTCAGACCAAGTGAATATTCTGTACTGTATCTTCTATCTATAAAACTCAAAGTACAGTTACAAATCTTCATTGTTTGTTATAAACTTATATCAGTTAATGTTCCTTAATTTTGTGATTAGAGCTTCAGTTTGGTATTATGCAAACCAAAGCTCTTCTACTTTAAAGGAAATGACAAGTTTTTGATCAAAGAAGTTGCTATTCATCACTGCACTGCCTACACCATGACAGAACAAGCATGTGTTTTTTTGACATTTTATATCATCCACTGTAAAAGGCCATTTCTAGGGTCACCCCAGAAACATCTTTGCCATCACGGCACATCACCACCCACATGGTATCCCACCTCCTATTTTGTTTTCTCTTTCCTATGTACAGTCAGGAGATTTTTTTTGTTTCCTTTATCATTACTATGTGTTTGTGACACCTCAAAATTTCATTCACCTTGGGGAAATGGAACATAGACATACTGAACCTTAATCATTTTTCCTTCCACTTTCCCTCTCTGCCTTCTCATCTTATGCCATCCCTAGATCTCCTTCCCATCTCCACAGAGTCTGCCTCTGTATTCTATTACCTGTTCTTTTTTTTTATTTTTCTCTTTAAATCACTGATATTCGGGATTTCACATACAAGAGAAACTATGCAATATTTAACCTTCTCTATCTGATTTATTTCCCTGGGAATTATAATGTCATGGTGTAGCCATCCTCCTATGAAGGACGCAAGTGTATACTTCTTTATGGCTGACTAGTACTCTGCTGTGTACCACACTGTCTTTATCCAATCATCTGTTGATGGGCCTGTAGAACATCACTTTTAGTAGTGTTAATTCAATCTTAACTTTTCAAGGTAATACAAGGGAGAACTTCAGGAAGACACTACACACAAGCCAAAAGTGTTTTGTATTTGTCTGAAAATTGTTACATTTCTTGTTTGAGTACACTGTCTCTCATTAAATTAGTACACACAGCTTTCAACATAAGGGAGGTTAATATATAGTGATCCATGTATATCCTCAAAGTGTATAACCTGTATCATGGACCCTGTATCCTACTTTTGATAATTGCATTTTGCCAGAAAAAAATTACAGAAAGCATCTTGTTTACAAAATGTGCTAGAAATAGTTGCTTTCATTGCTAATATCCTTTAATTAACTAAAGTTTTAGCGATATTTGAAAAACTGCTAATAGTTGGCAACTGATCCAAATCTTACTTTAACAAAGAAGACAAGGGTTAGTACTCAAAACACAGGGAAGAAAATCCCCAGAGATGATACATACAGAGCCACAGGCCACATGGTAGAGCTAGAATTATAGCACTTCTACATGGAAAGGATCCAAGGGACAGAGCAATTGCAAACATTGTTTCCTGCAAACGTCCAGTTAAAGAACATCTGGGAAGAACTGATTCACAAAATTTGTGCTTTTTCAGTGCAAGAATGTTTAAAATCTGTGGCCCATCATTACCAAGATTAGTGGCACCACTGAAGGACTTACTGAGGCCAATTCTTTGCTCTATGCCAGTGGACACTTAGTAGTAGAAGTTGTAGAATCCAGTACAAAGTTGCCACAGACTTCTATGAGACTTGAGAGTATCATTTAAAACTGAGAAAACACACTGCTAGTCCTGAATAGTACTAACTGATACGAGGTAGAAAAAGTAAAGGGATAGGTGTGAGGAATTTCGAAGTACATGCCTTTCATTTTAAAAATCTGTCCAGAGATGTACTTGATTAATTTTTAAAGAGCAATCTAATTCCACTCACAATCCTGTCCTAATTTTCCTAATACACTTACTGCATTGTGTAATAGCTAATGTTACATACAGGATGAGAATACGTTATGTGAAATTCTTGGGACCAGAAAAGTTTCAAACTTAGAATTTTTTCAAATTTTTTAATATCTGCACATGTGTAGTGATACAATGAGGCTAGGCCCAAGTCTACACATGGAGCTTATTTGTGTTCTGTATATGTGCAATACACAGAGGTAACTATCACTCTTCAGCTCTCCAGTGCAAGGCCAAACTACCTGACACCTACAACTTAAGGCAACAGAGACTTAATTTGGCTCACGATTTCAGAGGGCTCACTTCCTGGTCAGCGGGCCGCAGGGCAGGAGCATTTTGGCAGAAAGGCATGGTGTATCAGAGCTGCTCACTTCATGGAGGCTCGGAAGGAAGCAGAGCACCGGGAGAGAGCTGCAGCGGGAAAACCACCCCACAGGTGCCCAGGGACACCACCCCTCTGACTGGGCCCCACTTGCTCAGAGCACATTCAACTATGAGCTTCAGTGGATTGAATCACTAATGTGTAACACTGTATACACAAAGTAACACTGATGAATGTAACACCATACACAGCACGTAGCACTGATGAGGGTAGCACCATATATATTATATCACACCGATGAGGGTGACGCCATGTATACCAGCAAACACTGATGAATGTAAGGCCATATATACCAGTGGGAAGACTTATGGGATGCACGCTGGAGCAGGCTGTTTGTGTCATTGGAAGCACTACAAAGTTTGCCACACTGAGCTACACCATATAACACTGATGATTATTACATCCAACATGCCCCGCGAATTTCTCAATATAGCCAAGGTGACAGGATTAACTGTCACGTAATTTCACTGATTTTTTTTAGTGGGTCTATATTTTGAGTACATCTGATCACACAAGGTCACTCACTTTTGGCCTCATGTAGAGGCTCAAAAACTTTGACATTTAGACCATTTCGAGTTTGGAATTTTCAGATTATTAATGTTCAACCTGTAGTAATAACTGACAGTAATTTTGTATCTGACTTCCAAACGATCTTAAACAGAAGTCTCTCTTCTTCTTTTGCATAATCAATGCAACTTTGTTTATAGCTTTCAAAGTATTTATTGAACTGGTCTTTATATCATGGTTATGTATGTTCTCACCCTCAGTAAAGATAAACTAAAGCCTGGGAGAATAGTTTACTTATTTCAATAACTCTGCCCCACTTTGATTGGATGTTTTAACCTCTGTTGTAATATTAACTCACAAATGAAAAGAATGAGAAATTTGATTCATTTTTTCAACAAACACATATCAAATGCCAACTATATCAATCTTTGATACAAACTGGAGTTTAAATAAGAGGAGGGGTTTATATTTTCCATAGCAAACATCTCTGATTAACATTATGACTGCATACAAAATCATCTAAGTCATAATTGTAAAATAATTATTTATACTTATTTAAAATTATTCTACAGAAGTATTTCATAATTTACGATTTAGTTTTCTACAGAGATATGGAAACCATGACAAGCAAGGCCCTGAGAGTGAGGAAAACAGGCTAAATGTTAATAAAGCTCCACAAAACAAAGCTGCAATTTCTTAACCATTATGTTTTAGTAAATTGGTTAGATTTTTTCAACTGGGATATCTAATCATTTTGAAATTAAGTAGAAATACTATATATAACAAATGTGAATTACTATTATTTATATATCCTTCAAATGGCATAAGCTCAGTGGATAATGTAAAATTTAATGATATACAATAGAAACAATTTTCATGTTAAGGAAAATTTTTTATAACAAAACATAGAGCTCAATGATCTATATTTTGTAGTTTATTTGAACAATATCTTTATTTATAAAAATGGGAGAAAATAACAAAGAAGAACTGCCAAATTTTGCTGATGGGCAAAATACTTTTTAAATTTAAACATCTTAAAAGAACCCAATATTTTAGAGCTTATATTTTTAAATTAGAATTTTAATAAGAGGGTTTATATTTCCAATAAGGAAAACATCTCAAATTAATATAATAGCTGTATATATAATTATGTTTATAAAATAAAGCATGTTACAACCTACTTGAATGTGATTTCTAAGTGCATAGTGGTAAAATATCAAATTCCCTCAGAGTTACTTAGGTAATATTTTCTAAAATCAAACTTTTAAGCTTTTCTAACTAAGAATAATATTGTGAGAGTTTAGTGTAGTTGTAAAAGTTGTTTCACACTGCTTTATTATAATACTAATGCCTAAAGTTACAGCTTCAAAAAGACTATTTCAAATGTAGTATAATTATACTTCTTCCCCCTAACTGCCACAAATATCCAAGGAACTTCAAGAACTTGTTTGATCAAAAGTCAGATTATACAAAAAGTGAAAGCTATATATACAAACTATATATTTACAGATACACACACACACACATAATACATTATATATGTATATATATACTGTATTATATACACACACACACACATACACACATACACATTCCTATCACTGATCCCACATATGCAGCTTGCAAGTTCTACAACCTCTGCACAAATCTCAGTCTGTCCAAAATTTCAGTGATTTGTTGCAGTTTCCTTAAAATTTCAGACCTGGCATTTCTTATCAGACATATTTCAGTCTGTGTCCAAATGCTAATTATTTCTGTGAGTTCAGTATTAATATTCCTGCAACTGAGCGGGACTTTAAACTGCATTTATGGGGAAGGTGGTGCTAAGTGTGATGTGTCAGCCTCACTTGAACAAGGACTACCTAGCAGGCCAGCAAAGCTCTGGGTATGTCAGGGGATGCGTGACACAGAGAACACAAACTGAGTGGGGAAGAACCAACCTGGACACAGGTGGCACCATCAAATAGGCCCACAAATTAAAAGGGGAAAGAAGAAGGAAGCCTTCCCCTTTTCTTCTTTGGAGATGCTCTGACCTTTGCCTTTGTCACTGGATGTTTGTCTCCAGTTCCTTCAGCCTGTCAGCGCAGACCCCAGCCTTCCAACGAAGTATCTTCTGCTTCCCCACAGGGACTCACACCAGACTCTGCGGTGAGAGCCAAACCTTCAGCCTCTGACCGGACCCACTGACCCTCCGGCGGGGGACCACCATTGTCCATTCTTGGACTCCTGCTACTGCAGGTGGCTGTTGTAACCTTACCTACTAGTAAATCCTTAATCATAGTCAAATAAACTAGGCATAGCAAAACAAGTACCACATGATCCCATTCACATGTGGAATCTAAAAGAGTGGATGTTATGGAAGTTGAGAATAAAATGATTATTATGAAATGCTGGGGTGGAAGGAGTGATGGGGAGACTGATGGATGGCTGCTCAGTGGGAGTTAGAGTGGAGCAAGTAGTTCTGGTGTGTACTGAGCGCTTGGGTTACTACAGGCAACAGCCGGTTACTGTTTTCAAAAAGAAGAAAGGACCTTGAATATTCTCACAATAAAGAAATAAAAAATGTTTGAGGACACATATGTTTAACCCAATTTAAATACCACACAATATACACAGGTAGTAAAAGTTATATATTCTTGATTAATATGTATATTTTTTATACTGTAGGTATCTCTTTGAATGAACTGAATTACTGACATGTAGATGCCTAAATTTGCAAAAACACAATCTACTCTATCTTCTTAAACTACTGAAATCAGATGTTAGAATCATGTATATCTGGTTGATCACAGGCTTAAATATAAAAAATTTCTTGCTAATTACTGAGTCATTCCAGACTTTCTAGGTGAATGCTATAAGGAAAGACATAAATACCCATGCTTAGGTGTAGTATGTTGAAAGTTCTCCTAACCACAAAGTAGCAGCAGTGCAATTCAATAGCTAATATTCTGTTTCTCAGCTATGCTGCTTACATTTGTTTTGCAAAATTCAATGATGGTGATGATCAGATGAATCATAAAATAGAAATTTTGACATTCAAGGCTTATCCCAATATTTTCCTTTGAGCAAATAAAAATTCATTCTGAGCAAGTGGTAAAGAATGGTCCTTTATTCATTTTATTACCCTCTTTATTAGAAAGAGATGCACAACTTACAAAGTTTTGCACTACCAGTTTTTGCAAAGCAAATATTTTTGTGACGGTATTTTTATTCAACTGGAAATGGTAATAGGAATTTTATTGTATGAGGAAGTAAGTAGCTTCACGAACACTTTAATGAAGGTTTGTGTGTTAAACTATACTGGCTTAGATGAATTAGGCAGTGTGTTTCGCTTTTTAACTTTACACTTATCTTGTGTGTACAGCTGATATCCCTAGTGTCCAGAGACAGGCATTCATCCTGCTGTCCAGGGGATGATTTGCACAACTCTTTCTGACACCGATGAAAGGTGAATACGTACATCCAGCCTACTTCAGTGAAAATTGACCCATAATTTTGTTTTACCCTGAAGAGAAATACAGTAATAAAGTTTAAAGTTGGATTTTTAAAAAGTTCACCTCTTCAGGTATCACATTAGTTAACGATAGTCTACAAAATTTTACCTCTTTGCATTAAAGACAGTGAGCTCTGTATCTGTTGTTAGGTAGCCATGAATTCTAGCTATCATTGCTTTCTAAATGATAGCATGAAATATAAACTGTGAACTTTAACATTTCACGGTGATAAAAAGATAACATTCAAAAGGAGAGATACTTTAAAAATTATTTTCTTTCCTCTTGAATGTCCACTAAGATTTTTTCTTGTGAAATGATCATACACATCTTCTCTAGCTATTTATTAGATAAAAATATACTTATTTCCCAAATAAACACTGTGTACCAATTTCAAAGTGTACGCATCTTGTATAAAATCTCAATGTTGTATCTGAACTAGTATTTTTAGGATTATATCAGTGTCCTAAAAATCGGAGGAAAATTACTTGGCATACTGAGTCACACCAATTGCTTCAATGCTAGTATCTAACTTCTAAGTGGAATAAAAAGGAACATAATGTGAAAAGTTAATGGTATCAAGCAAAACATTTTCACTTTATAGTAACTCTCAAGGATCCACTAGTCATGAGCCACATAACTTATCTTCAGTCTGTTAATATCATCTACCTCTGGAATTCCTGAAACTATGTTTCATTATGAGTATTTAAAAATCAGATATAATAGGACAGGTAATAAAATTATTTTATTTACACAATTCATCATTCTATGATTTACTTTTTCACTTGCATGTCATAATTTTAATCTCTCCTCTTTCAGTGATGGCTTTTGTTCTTCCTACTCATATATAAAGATTTCAATTATAAGAAGTTTCTATTAGGTATTATTTTATAGTATCACAGTAGATTAATATTTCCAGAAAATATACTGAAATGGCTGAGTTATAATAATAGTCCAAAATAATATACTCAAGTTCAGATCATACTTCTTTTAAATGTAACAGATAGTATTTTAAGTAAATAAATCTTGAGTACCTCCTATGTGCGTATCACTGTGCTAGGTAAAAAGGTGACAAAGGAAAAATCCAACACTCCATTCAAGTGTCTTACATTCCCAACAATATCCACAGAAGTCACCTTCAAAGGACACAGTGTGTAGATAAATTTTAAAAGATACACAGATAAGCTAAATCTGATGACATATTCCAATTTAATCAAATAGAGTAATTATTCCTAATTATAAAAGAAGGCTTTATTAAAAAGAAGTAAATCTTTGTTCTGGATCACATCAGGGACTCTGTCCTTTTGTTTAGAGCTGCAAGCTGAAGCAAAGAGTGAAGCAGATAAAGAGGTACAATCTGAGAACATCAATATTCTCCAACAATAGGTGCCAGGAAGAAGGTTTTGGCCTTGAAGCAAAGAACTTAAGGTGAACAAAGACATTGTAGTGCCTACTCTGAGATGGACACTCTGTGGTAATCATAATTCCAGGGAAAAGGAATGTCCAGAATCGAAGTGCATTGGAAAAGGACATAGTGATGTTTCAACATTAAGTCTATCTAAGAAACAGAAAAGGCTTTGTTTGAAAAGTTGGTCAACTAATTCATAGGACATAAGGTCAAGTATTATTAGGTAGTTCTAACTTAATCCTTACACTGGGATCTCCCATTGTGTGCATCTCAGGTTCTGAGGGGAAAGTTCGGGATAGAAATATATTTCTTGTTTGTACCATTGTCCTACTCCTTTGGATTTACTAAATCCTCAAAATGAAGATTCTGCTCTCCTAATCCATGACTTAAGACAGGAGATCACTCACCCTTTCCAGACCAATGATACTGAGAACTCCATACTACTTTGCTTTGTGCATAGCCCTCCAAATAATCTCAGTAACGGTATTTTTCTCTCAATCTGAGCATTCATCATTTTTTTCTAATTTGCTTTTGATGTCTGTGTGCTTTGCATGATTTCCTGTGCCTCCATTCTAGCAATGGAGTTTTAGTCCTACTTTCTTAAAATAGGCCATTGGCATGGTGTCTGAGCTTTGATACCTGATGACAGACTGCATTAATACTAGCTTCTTGTCTTAACTCGGCCCCGTTTCAAAGTTGCTGCACTGTTCACAGCAGTTTTCTGCCTGGTCTAGCTGCATAGACAATGGATAGAATGTGCAGTACTCATTGGGTGTGTAACTGCCTGGCAGACTGACTCTTCTTTGCTAATGTCTGGTGTTTTAACCATTCGTTTTTTTTTTTTTTTTTTTCTATACTACCCTGGTAGTACCCTGGTAGCCAAGTCCAAATTATTTAATAATTTAACATATTTGGCCTTAATACAGCCATTATCTAATATGAAGCTCAAGATAAAATATGTCTATTCCCAATGAGTGACATGTTAAAGGTTTTAAAAACTATCAGAATTTTGAGTTCATTGGAAAACAGCATAAAAATAATCAGGAACATGTGTTAGAGAGGTATGAAAAAAAGATACTGCTTATTTTATTTAAAGAAAAAGATGAAGTAAATAAGTAAGAACGAGGAAGTAATTTGAGGAGAGTGGTGGGGAGACCAAAGTAGCTGTACGATACTGTTAATAAGAGGATCATGAAGAAATACCACCGAAATGGTGAACTACACAAAATTTAAAAGGCTCCCGGAGTACTGAAATCCAGTCACTGTCTTGTTCTTTCATCGATGCTCTTGAAATTTCCTACATTTTATTGTCATCTTTGCTTTTCATTACATAGAGAACTTTAGATTCATAGAAATGTTATTTCTCTTTACCTTTTACTTCATATAATTATTAAGATAAATAAAAACTCTAATATTTGCCTATGCAAAAGTCTGACGAACAAATACAACTTGTTAATTTTAAGCATTTTGTTAGGTGTCCTGCACATAGCAGCACACAGGGCAATAACATGTGGAGACACCTTTTCTTGCCAATTAATAATTTCAGTGCGTTCATAAAAATTAAAATGTTCAGAAATCAGCCTGTACATCTGTATTTTTTTTGTTTCGTCCATCTCTTCTTGTAATTGCAATAGTTTCCATTCATACACTTGTCAAGTGAACCCTCCCCTCTCCACGCCTGTTACCCAGTTTTCCCAGCACTTTCCTCCTTCTGTCCTCCGTACAGTTTGCATTTGTTTTCCTCCTAACTTTCCTGTCTTGGTCTCCTGTTTTTCAGTGGTGCAGCATATATCTCTGGCTCCTCTGTAAAGATGTATCAGTCCCTATTTCATCCATGCTATTCTATTATCGAATCTAAAATAGTATCACTTAACAGAAAACGAAATTATTTGATTGTCTCATTGTGCACTGAGGTTTTAAAAAAGCCCTAAAATTTGTATATAGAATTTGAAACAATAGGTTAAATTTTGGTAGTCATATACAAATATCTGTGTCAATAGTAACAGTTACTTATATTTATAAACCTGTGTGGCCATGTATCAACTGACCTTAAGGTGTGTGAGAAAAACTGATTTTTTAATAATGCCGATGGTATTGACACTGTACTGTGTGGTCTACCAGTGGAATAAATAAGTATTCCTATAAATGGAAAATTATCGATCATTCATTAAGCATTGGGTACTCTTTTAATTTAACTGTCAGAAATTCTCTCCCCATAACATTATTTATTCATGACAGTGAAAACTGAAAACATTTCTTCTAATTTTGCAAGAAAATAACATACCATTCATACACAGGAGTTTTCTTTGTATGTTAATTCCTGAGTTTGAGTGAAATGCCATAAAATTATTGAATTTGAGAAAAATAGGCTTAAATCCTAAACAGAAGACAATAGTCAAATAATATTACTGATAATTCTTAAGATATTTTTCCTTCAGTAGCATATTTTTAATAAGAAATTCCAAATTGCTAACGTTATTGTGAGAATTGTTGCACATTAATGGAATAGAGTTCCGAAATATATCCCTACATGGAGTCAGTTGAACTTTCACAAAAGATCTCAGTTATTCAGTAGGGGGAGGTGTTTCTTTCTTCTTTTCAACAAATGAGGTTGGAACAATTGGATACATACATAGAAAAAATGAAATCAAACTCCCGACATAGAACGTATAAAAATAGCTCAAGATGTTTTGAGAACCACATGTAAGAACTAAAACTATGAGAAGAAAACATAGAAAAGAAGCAGAAACAAATATTTATACCTTTGATTGAATGATTTCTTATAAATGACAGGATAAATGTAACTGATAAAATGAAAAGATAATTTCAATTTCGCGAAGATAAAATATTGCTTCAAATAATACAGTCAAGCAATGAAAAAAATAATGCACATAGTGAGACAACAAATTTGCAAATCATATTTGCATCAAGAAGTTGTAAAGAATTCTTCAAAATGAAGAAATAAGATATTTAAAAAACCATCAAAGAATTTGAATACGGTTCTCCAAAGAAGATCTAAAATAGCTGGTACATGAAAAGTTCAGCATCATTAGCCATGGGGAAATGCATATGAGAACCACAATGATGCACTACTTCATTGACATTAGAGTGGATATAATAAAGTCAGAAACAAGTTTGGGTGAAAATCTCATGTACTGATGGTATAAATGTAAAATGGAACAACCTTGGTGCATAGTATCTTGAAATACCCTTAAAGGCAAATTTAGAATTACCATATCATCTACTAATTCCATTAGAAGGAAACAGAAAATGTATGTTCCACATGGAACTTTGCATATGGAAGTTTAAAGCACCATTACTAATAAGTGGGTATTGAAATAAGTCCACACAGTGAATGGATGAACCAAACAGCATATTCCTTTGAGGTTAAATATTCAGCAGTGAAATGCAGTCCTGATGCTCACTACAAAACGGATGATGTGCAAACACTACCCTGAAGGAAAGAAACCACATACAAAAGACCACATATTTTGTTATAAAATCATAGTCAATGTCAATAATGGACAAATTTGTAAAGACTGAAAATAAATAGCTCCAGGGAAAGTAAGAGTGTTACCGGTGGATGTGAGGCTTTTTTCTGGAATGATAAGAATATTTGGATATCAGATCATGCTGAAGGCAAATTTATTAACATACTAAAACCTGCCGATCTATACATTTTACAATGGTAGATTTTTGTGATATGCCTGTATAGCTTCATAGAGTTGCCTTTGAAACAATGTAGCTTCAGTAAAATTTGTGAGACTTATAAAAACATATCAAAAATGTGAGATACCAAAGTAATTAAAGTATTAGAAAAAATAATAGGTCATTGGAGATAATCATGAGAAAATTTAGGTAATCCAGGATTTAATTTTTTAAAAGTTGTAAGGTTTATTAGTAATTTTCATAATAACTCATCAAACAAGAAGTCAAATGGACATGTAATTTACTGAAATTTGTTTTACCATTTGGTAAAAGTAAGAAAATATCCAATGAAGAGAAGAACATATTTATCATTAATTATTAATTAAAATGTTATTACTTTTATTTTAACTCAATAAGATTTTTGTTATATGTTTTTCTCTTTTTAAATACTTTTATAAATGATCTAGTGGTAGCTATGGAGTCATAGTGAATCAGGTTCTAAGCAAAATTACTTAGAAATAAGAACCTGCAATTACATATAAAAGAAAAACTGAGGTAAAATCCTTTTAGAATCTACCTGTAAGAAAAGGGCACCAACAATTAGTAGCTCATATTCCCCAAAGTGTAGATTAGTTACTGCTACCAATCTCAAGAAACAGTGTACAATGTAAATTAATATTAATGGTAGGAAGAAGAGGCAACCAAGGGGTAATATTAAAACTTTAAAATTTATATTATGTATCAACACAAAATAAATCAGATGTGGTATTTATGGTATTAAAATATACTATTAAAGGCAGATGACTGTTATCAGGTAGAAAGAAAATTATACCACAGCTACTTAGAAAGAAATATAATGTAGAGAATAGAGACATCCTCATCTAGCACTGCTAAAAATTTGTTTTGGAGAAATTCTCAAGCTTTACAAAGCTGGCTAGAATATATTTTAAAAGTCCTTTGAGAGTCTGGAAACAGGTATCAAGGAGGTTTGGATTTATCGAGTTATAATTTAAGCAAAGACATTATCCCAGAGAGGTATCCATTCAGATGCTTTTGTTCTGAGAATATGTGCAGATCAGGAAAGAAAGGAAAGAAAAGGTGCGCGGTGCTGGTCCAGGAGTCAGGAGCCACGTGTTGGCTGGGCACATAGCTGCCTCAAATTCTGCCTTCCTTCAAGCTGAATACGACTGAGTAACTCAGTTCCGTCTGAAGGTAAATTCTGAGGCTCATTTAGGAACCTCACTTTACAAATAGCTGCAAGACTCCATAATCCCTTCTTCTTCTCCATCTCTTCCTATTTGATGACAGCTAGAGTGTACATTAATTGCAGTCATTTTGGGTCCCGAGGTGAAGGCATGCACGGAGGAGTGTGAAATAAAAAGAATGCCATTTAATGGATGAGTACCTTAACATCAGTTTTAGACCTTATACTTCTGGAATTTTATATGAGACATGAATGAAAATGTACTTTCCTGAAGTTAATATCATCAAACACCTTCATTACTTACAGATTAATTTCAATGACAGCAGTGTGGTAACTGGAATTAGCATGTTACAAAGGAAAAATTTAACGTGCATGGCCCTGCTTTAGTACTACAGTGGCAGGTGACAGGCAAGGACTCCATGCTGTAGGCTGAAGAGCCAAGGACCTTCATTAATAGAGCCACAAGATATTTTCACTTTGGAAGATGAACTACATGCTGTCAGAGTCTATTGTTCTAGAGACATTATTTTTTTAAAATTCTATGTTACTTGATGCTTTTTAGGTTTACTGAGAGAAAGAAAGCTGGGGTGTACCTAGCCAACCTAAAAGGAGAAGTGTCCACAAATATTAATACACAGGTAAAATATTGCACAAGATGTACCCACTCCAAAATCAGGAGTGTTCACTATTACTGTCACATGGATTTGAGGATTTGTAACTACTATGGGACAGTGACAACTGTTTTTCTGTCTCTCCTATTTTTGATATGGGAGTTTTTTGTTATTATGGTTACCCAGTTCTTATGCCATCACACATTCTGGATGTGCAGAAGGTAGATACTCTACTTTAGCATCAGAGGGTAAGGTATTATATCACACCCAAATGAGGAAGGCTGGACATCTACTTGTATATGAATTAGAATTGTTTGACTTCAAGTAGTGATTTGTTCAAGGTAGTCAGTTTTTCCATTTCACATGAATATACAAATATAGGCAACCTAGCGACTATGAGAACTACCCTACAGTTCTCTGTATGAAGGTACTTGCAGGTTTTTCCTCTGCCACCCTAAGTGTGACTTTCAGTTTGTGGTCTCAAATAGACTTTCTACCACAATGTCAGTAATAGGATGGAGGAAGGCCGAAAGAAGAGAGAAAAGGCATTACCATGTATTTTGGGAGGAAAATCCCCTACATTCTCCCAAATATTATTTCCACTCACAACATGGTTTGCCCTGATTTAAAAAGGGCTGCCGTAATGTTTGCATCCAAAAACACAGAACCATGTGAATGTCACTTTCTTAACCAGCTAGTTTGGGTTTCCATTATTGACCATGGACTGAGTGGCTTCAGCAACAGGTATGTATTTTCTCACTGGTGCAGATGTTGGATTATTATGGCTCTGATGACTCAGATTCTGGAAAGGTCTGTTACTGGCTTGTATGGCCCCCTTCTCACTGCGTTCAGATTTATGCTCTTCTCATTGTGTGTTGCCTGGTCAGGGTCGAGAAGACCCCTTGCTATCTCTCTTTGTAATGATGTTAATCTTATCAGATCAGAGACTTGTCCTTATATCACTTAACCTTACATACTTCCTAGATCCCCTATTTTGCAATATAGCTACTCTCGGAGGTTAGGGGTTCAAATTTTAAGAAGCCCGTATTCAGTCCATAATACCTTGTATGGCAAGAATGACTCAACCAAAGAATTACAATGTACTATGTTTCTATTTTTTTTTTTTTTCCGGTACCAGGGATCGAACTCAGGACCTTGCACTTGCCAGGCAAGCGCTTATGCCACTGAGCTATACCCCCAGCCCCTGTACTATGTTTCTAAAGGAAATGTATTGTCAAACAAATTAAACCCTACCCTGAAAACACCTGGGCTTTCTGAAGTGAGCTGATTATGGGGCTGGGAAGTCCTTGCAGGAGGGTGACAGGATGCTAGACAGGAAATGGGAAAAGGGTGACAGGATGCTAGACAGGAAATGGGAAACGCAAGGATGCAAACAAGAGATTGAACTGGTGTGAGCAAGGGTCACATGTGACAGAGGCAGGCAGGCTCCTGAAGCTAGAATGGGCAAGGAAACAGTTCTATGCTGGCATCTCTAGAAAGAAAGGTCCCTGTCACACCTGAATTCAGCAGGATAGACAAGATTCTGAGAATATTATCGTGCACAGCTGCTATATCACCTACGCATTATTTATCTCCTGACTTAGGAAAAAAATAATTTTTGTTTCATTGAAACCATGGGTATTTAGGGTGATAATTTCTAGCCCAAATATGCACTTCATTCTTCCTCTCTTTTATTTCTCTGAAAGAAAGGATCCTTTATAATTTTCACTGCTATCTTTAGATAAATATCCATGACATGTATGATAAAAACCTGTCTTTAAAATATAACACTGGTGAAAATAAAGGTACACGGATTGAGAACTATTATAGCCAAGATATCTAAAAGAAACTATGTTAAAGGCATGATACCCATTTACCTCTCCCGAGCAAATGATATTAAACACATGTACTCTAGATTATGAGTAACAAAATTTCTTTTTGGAGACAGTATATTCAACAGGGCATAATTTTATAGTCAAAAACTGTGTCAACACATAACTATATCATGGCCAAATGAGATGCACAAAGAAAACTATAGAAATGCATTTATGCCATTATCACTGGCAGATTTATATAAGGTATTTTTAATTTGTTATTTTAGCATTATAGGGCTATACTTAAAATGAAATGATAAAATTTTATGTAATGAAGAAGAGATTTAGTGATGGTTCTTGATCTGTTTGGTCGCAGCAGTGCTTTTCTCCCTTGACAGTTACAAATCTCGCAAACACCTTTTGTTCATGTTTCATATCTTTCAATATTTACTATGTTAGAATGTAAAAGAATAAAATTATTCAAATACTTATAATAATTTATTTTAAAATAATAATGCATCCACTCCATATTCAAAAGTAGTGAGAAGGATGTTCTAAGTTTTAAGCATCTATTTAGGGTTTGCTTCAGTAGAAGAGAGGTTTTCACATTCGCTTATGCACTCAGCTTTTCATTGTATGTGCTACGCAGCTTGTCAGAAAACTCCACGATGAAAGACTGAGATCAAAAAAAAGAAAATAATGCCTTAGTACTACAGTTAAGGTTATTTAGGCATTGTGGATCCCTTCAAAGGTTTTCGAGAATACTTGGTGTGTTCTCGAGTTACATTTTAAGAATCATTATTACTCACAACAGTAATAGAGATGAATCTCACACAATTAGGTCAATTATAAGAAAGTCAATCAAATGCATGACAATTCTTAAAGTTGTGAGAGAGGGAAATTTGGAAAGCATATTGAGCTGGCGAAATGTATTTTGAAAATACGTTTTCTTCACAATTTCTTTTGAATTCAAGAGGGGAAAAGGAATCCTTAGAAAGCAAGGAAAATGAAGTGGCTCCTCTAGGAATCATTAGCTACACTGTGATGGGCACCAACAGAAGCATAGTGCGGAATGTGTTTATTTAGTAGTTTTGATTTTTTTGGTCTTTTTTGACTATTTTATTTTTTGGCACTAGGAATCGAACTCAGGGCCTCGCACCCGCCAGGCAGGTGCTGTACCGCTGAGCTACATCCCTAGCCCTAGTAGTTTTGATTTTAAAATAATTGTTCTACTGATTCTATTAGCTCACTGAAAGGAACAGTTAGCATTTATATTGTTTGATCAATTTTACATGCCTGTATCTGGTAATCTGAGCAACTATTTTGTAGATAACAATGTGCAATATAACAGCTACTGTTAATTTCCCATCATCTTGTTTTGAAATTCTGTATCATTTTTATCATTTTTAAATTCTCTTTTAAATAAGAAATGGGTTAAAAACTTGAATATACATTTCTCCAAAGAAGACACACAAATGGCTAATAACTATATGAAAAACGGTCCATGCCAGTAACCATAATGGAAATGCAATTGCAAATCACAATAAAATATCACCTCCCCCGTTTCAAGATTATTATCAAATAAATTAAAGATAAGTATTGGGAAGGCCATGAAAAACTTGGAGTGCTGTGCACTATTGATAGGAATTCAAAAGGGTGCAGCTTCTACAAAAAACAGTAAGAAGTTCCTCAAAAAATTAAACTGCCATATGCTCCAGAAATCCCATTTTTGTGTATTTATCCAAAAAACTGAAATCAGACTCTCAAGCAGGTAGGATTCATATGTTCCCTGCAGCACTAGTTACCATAGGCAAAACATGAAAACAACCTAAATGTCCACTGCCAGCAGAACTGATAAAGAAAATGTGGAATATTTGTACAATGGGCTACCATCCAGCCTCTAAGAAAGAAGAAAAACCTGATATATGTAATGACATAGATGATCCTTGAGAAAATATGCTAGTGAAATAACAATTAAGTACGGAATGCTTCTGTTTTGTTGATGTGTACAAAACAGTCCAATTCACAGAACACAAAAGGGCTGCTGAGGGCCAGAGGAAGAGAAAAGTAGGGAATTACTAAATATTATGCCTAAAGCTTTAGTCAAGCAAGATGAATGCACTCTAAAGATATGCTGTACATCATACCAACAGCCAATAAAATGTACCATACAGGTAAAATTTGTTAATCGGGTAGATCTCATAGTAAATGTTCTTACTACAATTAAAAAAATTGAATAAATAACCTTGAAAAAATAGACACATAAATAAGTTTGGGATCAGATCCACAATAGCTAACAAGAGGTGCCACAAAGATGAGTCAGGACAGAAACTGTATTTTGAGGAGAGGGAGAGGGAGAGGGAGAACTCTTGAAATGAAATGAAGAGAAGAAAAATCCAAACACATCAGATTTTTCATAAGTCAACACAAGACTTATGGAAAATAAGTCAACACAACTGTGTTCTGATTTGTGCATCTTTTGGGACGTGTATCTACTCCTTCTGGGGATGACTTTCTTGGTAGGCATTTTGCTCTTGATGTTGTGTCCTGGGGAACAAATTTTTTGTGAAATGTGGACTGTATTTCCATCTGGGCACTACAGTATAGTGTCTATGAGCTCTTTTGGTTGTGATTGGTGAGTCTGGACACTAGTGTCTCTGCAGGTCTCAGTAGAGTGGGGGCCCTCTTACAGTTCAGGCAGGTGTAGTATAGACAGCAGAATAGGGAGGGAGCTATCTCGGTGGTTATTCCTACAGTGGGAGCCATGGTTCTTATCAGGTCATGAGGAATTTTAATACAGATGGTTGGTGTTGGCTGTGTTCCTAGAAAGGGTTTTTGCTACTAGCTGTTCCAGATATACAGAAGGGCTTGAAGCACTTATACACTTGTGTGGGTCCAGGTACTTCACAGGGAGAGGCCAGAACCAGAGTCACAACGTCTGACCACAGGGGCACTCCCAGTAGTCAGCAAATCACGATCAGACCATGCAGGTATGGGTGCAACTGAGGACCCACTTACACATGGTGTCAGCAAAAGTTGTGTTTTTCCTCTATGCTGCTACTGTTTTTGTGTCTGCCCCAGAGTAGGACCTTATACCCACTGTAGTTGTATACAGCTGTGCCTAGATCAATAGCTGGAGGCTGTAGTGCCTGCCAAGAGTTCAAGAGGAAGGGAGTGGTTACAGTTAGGGATGTGCAGAACTCCTCGGACCTGGGTAAGTGTAGCGGAACAGAGGGACAGTGACACCCCATACCTGCGAGGCCCTGAGTGCCAGGCCCAGCGCCACGCCACAAAGCAATGAAGAGGCAAACGAACAGAACAAGAGGCCCACTACAACAACAGTCATCACAACAACAACAAAAGTGAAACAAAACCACAATAAATTCAGTAGCAGCAGGTAAAATTAAAATTACTATCAGCTGTGGCACATCTGTGGTGTGTCGTGGCTGCTCACCCTGAGAGCAAGGCCTTAGTCAGTTGCCTTTCTCCCTACCCCAATGCTTTCAATAGTCGGACCTACCAGGTACCATGCAGTAATGCGGTGCAGCTAAAGTTCTTCCCAGCCAAGGAGCTTGTACCATGGAACACTGCCAGAGAGGATTTCTCCACAGAGCTACTTAGACTGTATGCTTGGGGGCCAGGGCAAATGTCAGAACCAGGGTGGCTTGTCCAAGTCCACAATGGATACCACTGTCCCTCTCTCTTTCCTCTCTCTCTGATCCCTTCCCTTCCTTCTTTTCTTCTTTCTTTGGTTGTCTAACTAGGTTGATTTAAAAGACCTGCTTTCAAGTTCAGAAACTCTTTCTTCTGCTTGTGCACTGTGCTGTGGAACCTATCAGCTTTTTCACTTCAGTAATTGGTTCCTTTTAATTTCTTTTTCTTTAAAAATGATTTTTTCATTAATTTCATAAGTTATTTTTCTTATTTCTTTGTACTGTTTATTGGTATTCCCCTCCATTTTGTAGAATTTAGGATGAATATTTTAAATTATTGTTTAGGCATTTCATAGATTTCCTTCAAATAGACATTTGTTTCTAGGAAATTATTTCCCTTCTTTGGAGATGGTATGATTCCTCTTATGCTTCTTGTTTCTTTATGTTGATGCCTGCACATTTGGGTGTATTGTTCATTGTTTATAGTTGATGAAGTCATTCTGTAGGATAGTTTTTCATTGAGATAAGACATAGTAGTCAGTTGAATATATGGTTTGGGGTTTGATTATAAGGGAGCTCAAAAGCATAGTCTCTGGTAATTTCTTGATCTTTGATGATGCCAGCAGTACCTAAGGATATCTCAGTAGTCTATATTGCAGCATTTAATGAAGATAGTTGCCTGGCTTTTCAGTGGAGAAAAACTTTCCAAAGGGTTTGTGTCCTGAGGCTCCACACAGGGAGGCCTGATGGTACTGAGGCTTGTGGCATGAGCTACCACAGTGGCAGTGGTGTGGGACAAGAAGATGGGCCCACATCTGTCACTGATACCAGGTAGGGTGGTACCAGCCACCATGGTTCATGAACCACAAGATGTGAAGGAAGTTTCTCATAAAACTATAAAAAGAACTAGCATATGATCCAGCAGGTCAAGTAGTTGTATATATTCCAAGGATATTAAATCATTCTATCAAGAATATGCATACTCCCATGTTTAACATGATTTATGATAGCTAAACATGAAATCAGTCCAGAGGCCCTTCAGGGGAAAAATGAATAAAAATGTGAAAATAAACATACAGTAGAATATCAGTCATGAAGCATGAAATCCTGTCATTTACAGTAACATAGGTGGTCATTACGTTAAGTGAAATACAGACACAGAAAACAAATAGCATATCTTTGCACTCATTTTTGGAAATTGTAAGTCAATCTTGTAGAAGGACAGAACTAAGTAATGGTCACTGAAGACAGGCAAGGTTTATTGGTAGGGAAAATAGAACGTCAGTAAAATCTGTCAAAAGACTGAGATTTAAGGGAGTATTTCTGGTTCTTTAGCACAGTAGGGTAACTATAGATTGAGATCATCTATACTATACTTCAAAGTGACTACAAAAGTATGAAATATGAAAAAATATAAAAATGATTAATATCTGAAAAGATGAAAATGCATATTACCCTGATTTGATTATTGCACATTGTGTACATGCATTGAACTATCATAAATACATGCCATAAGTAGGTCTAAGTATTATATCTCAATAAAAAGTATTATATCTCAATAATGCACTGGTGTAATCCCAGCTACGTGGGCTGTGAAAGTGGGAATAATACAAGTTGGAGACCACTCTTGGCACTTTAAAAAGATTCTGTCTATATAGTACCTAAAACTGAAAAGGTCTAGGGATGTAGCTAAATGTCAAGTACTATCAAGTACATAAGAAGATGAATAAGTAAAACCATATGTAAGAAATAAGTGGAAAATACTGTGAACATATTTAAAGTCAGCTGTAAACTACATCTGTGCTACTTTGTTTCATTTCTACTACTTGTTTACCTTAGTTTGTAGAAAACAAAGTCATATTTTTGTTTGTTTCTTCTTTGTAAGAATTTTTGCTGTTCTATAAATATTTTGAAGATAATAATTCAGAGTATATTAGCTAGAGTTTTATTATTTTACTATAAAATTTTGTTTATTTTTTCATTAAATAAGCAGAAAAATGGCAATTAAAAATCTATTTGAGAGTGACAATTTTAGTTAATACATAAAAGGTTTCTTTGCTAAAATGACTCAAGAACTGTTAAAAACTGAGTCATCTTATAATAGTGACAAAAACATGTCAAATATTTACACTCTAAAATGTCATAGGTACTTCTCAATCTTATTGGCCACACTTACTAGGAATCATAGCACACTTAATTTCTATTTTTCTAAACTGTTCCAAGGTGTTGGAAAAAGAGGAAACTGTTGTAAGATTAACCCTTATCCTGATATTATTAACTCAGAAAACAATCACCAAAAATAGAAAACAGTAAAATCTCATTTAAATTGCAGGAGACAAATGTTTAACATACTCAAATGAGTATTTACCATTCACACAAAAACACAATGGCTTAGGTTTGTTTGAAGAATGCAAACATGGCTGAAAGTAAGAAAATATATTGACTTAACTCATTTCCTTAATATATGTAAAATTAAAATAAGTTCTCTATGATGAATGTGATCATTATGTACACCTAAAATGTACCAATAAACATAATTAAAAATAAATAAAACCATTAATAGAGTTTAGAAAAGGTAAAGAATTATACTCCACTAATATTAATGCTTTGTAATTAAACCAGCATTTCCTTAATATAGCTTTAAGAAATCAGTAAAGAGAACTTCCTCATTGTGGTGAAGATTACCTATTAGAAACTTATAGCAACATATTTAAAAGTCAAGGAGGTCAGCATCAAAATCAGATAAGGGAAGGACACCCACTTCCCACTCACATCACCCCACCACTTCTAACCAACGCAGTGAAAGAATAATTGTAATAATCACATTAGAAGGTAGGATTTTGACAAAAGAAAAATGACCATTTCCTAATATATGTATGTTTGAAAATCCAACAGAATGAACTGAAAAATAATTTTTACCTTATAAAATAAAAGTTAGAAAAGTTAATGTAATTGTCCATAAAAATTATTAGTCTGAAATTATGATTCAAAATATTTTAAAGCCTCAATAAAAACAAAAATCTTTTGCATTAATCATATACATAGTATATATATGAAATAAGTGAATAAAACTATACAACTTATTGAAAGCAAAACAAGAGATATAAAGATATATAGTTTTTCTTAATTAGATGACTCAATGTTGTCAAATATTTTTACATAGTCAGTTTTCAAATATAATACTGAAAATTTCTTTTATTGTACAAAGTTATTTTCAATTTTATAAAGAAAATAAAGCATAATGAGAACCAGTAATAATGATTTACTTGCACTATGAAAAATTAGCATCATAAAACTAGAATGTCAAAACATTTTCAAATAAGCGGATATAAAAATATCGTATATTATAAAGGTATTGTGTAAAATATATGGTACAACAACAGTTACATGATGATGTTAATGTAAATTTAATTACTATACATAAAAATGAAGTTTTATCTTTATCATACTCTAAAGCTAATGGAAAGGGGATTGAAAGTACAGAATAAAACCAGGTAAGTGTTAGTATTCATTTTTTTGTACTCCTAGGGTTGGGAAGGGAAAGTTTAAAGCTTTATGTAAGGAATAGACAACGAAATGCTCACTGACTGGATAATGTTAGACATAAAATTTTCTAAAAATGTACATATGGAAAAGGCTAATTTTACTGAAATGATCCTTTTCAATTTGAATGGAATAAAAGTCTTATCTAGCAACCCCACATCAACAGAACAATGAACAAAGTTTGTAAATGAACAAAAAATATAAAGAAAATTTACAAGGCCAAGTCTCAAAGTAAGAAATAAAAAGCAGTCAGTATTTAATAAAAATTCCCCTTCAATAATGTTAAGTGTGTTGAAGTTCTATCTCCATTATTCTTAGTACAGATCTTTGGATGTATTAGTTTAGGTATGCCCAAAAGAACATGTGTCCTCAAAATTAAATTTCACAAATATTTTAAAAGTGGGCTATGAAAATATAGCAAGAGGGAAAACTGAGCGACTCATGAGATGAGATTTTGAAGTGGGAATTAATGACTGCTGTATAATGAGAGAAGACACTGTAGTAATGGGAAAGAGCTTATTAGGAAAGAAGCCTACCACAAATTTAGTTCACTTCTATGTATGCAGAAGGAAAATCAAAATAAGAAATATATGGAAATATGCAACAGAAATATGGTTTTAGAAATACAGAATGAAGATCCTACTCATGCCAGCAAAAGTCAGTCTTTAAATAAGGAGTGGGCCTAAGGCTTGAGGTCTGGAAAATGAGACAGACAAGAACAAAAGGGCATATGCACAAGCCGGGTTTCTGCTTGGTAACAATTGGCATTTCCTCCCAATCAGTCTCCAAACAAGAGAAAGGAAGCCTGAGCACTGATGAAAACTAAGTTGGACGACGATACCCTGTATTTTTCTAGCAACTTCATAAATTAAGGAAGAATAGTACTTATGGTTGACAGAAATGTAGATAAGTGCTTTTCACATGGAGCAAAAGATTACTTTCAAGTGGTGTAGTTAGCAAATGAAGGTCTATGAGCCCGTGGCCGGTTGCCCTGTAACTGGTTTAAGATGGCCAGCACAGAGCAAATGTGTGGGTGTTCTCTGTGAATAGCTGAAAAGCAGCTGAGATTATGAAAACTCTTAATATTTTCAGGAAGGTAATAGATAACCATCTTATTGAAGAACATTAAGAATAAAGGGATTTTATTCACATTTCTATTTACATTTATAATGTGGCCCCCTAGGAGAAAGATGATGTATTATATACTTTTTATATATAAAGTTTAAAAAAAGAAATGACTTTTATGTACACTGTTTTTGTAAGGTAGATTTTAACAGAAGCCAATAAAATGACTATTTGACATAATTTACACAGAGCTTCCTTATAACTAGTAATTTATCTATAATCAGACTAATTTTCACTGTCTGAAGTTTACAGTACTTAATTTTCCATCATTCACTTCAGTGCACAAAATATTTGGTGACCAATACTATGAACACTTTCTAGTTTCCCTTCTCTTTTCCAGGATGCATGAAAACATTAGGTAAACTCTCTATTAAGTTTTCTCATTTTCCTACTGATCTGTCCACCAACCTTGGAAAGCCCACAGCTTTGGATCTCAGATTATGCTTTAATCTACTATCCCCTTGCTGCTTTTCAAAACTAATTCTGCAATCATTTACTTTCACACTTTTTTTAATTTTAAAAGTAAAACAACAAAACATATTAACAGACAGCCACTTACAAAGTAGCACAAGAATAGTACAATCAAAACTGAATTACAGACAAGGTGGCAGGAAATTACCAATGGTTGTTGTATTACATATTGATAACTTCACAGTGTATACTCAGGAAAACACATATAGACATACAAGATTGATGGAATAATTAATCATTAACTGTTCCTTACAATAAAGCAACAGAAATCAGTAGTACAACTATGTTAGCTGTCCTGAATATACATACATACATACATAATTATCTTTCTTCCTTTTCTCTTTCCCCTCATCCCACTTCTTTTTACTTTTAAGAAGGGGCCGTGGGTTGATTTTTCCAGAGAACAGATACCATGGGAAAATTAACATGCAAACAAACAATTTATTGGAAAGCAGCACTTATCAAAGAAACATGGTGCAAGAGGGGTGAGCCAAGACAATCAAACTCTCTGCTCACCCAACAGGAAAGTCTGGAGCAAACTGTTTCTGGTTGAAAGGTCCAGCCCCATACAGAACAGAAATGATCAGACCCTTCTAAAGGTATCTTAAAGTTCTTTGGAGGATTCTCATATGATCTGGCCTTAAAATAGAGGTGGATTCAGAAAACTAAGAGGGGGAATTGTCAGCTAACTGCTTACATCTGGGTAGCAACAAACGGTGTCTAACATTGCCTGTCTGTTGTCTGTACTGCACACTTTTTGCCCTGGTCTTATTCAGCTAGCTCCAAAGTCTTCTCCCTGTAGAGTTAGTGAAGGATTTGAAGTAAGGGATATATGCCTTAGTTATTGCTTTTCACTATTGATCACTAACAGAGTGACAATAATGCATGTAATAAATAACTGCAAATCTTTATTAAATTGTTGAAGGTAGCCTCCTGTGTGCTTGTAGATTCATTAAACTACAGCTTCCACTCGAAGTCATTAAGGTTGATTCTTTGGACCTCAAAAGAAAGTTGAATTAAATTAAATTGCTCAGCCTCTAGTAGTCTTATAGAATCTTCTGATAAATGGCATATAGTTACAGCTGACATGAAAAGTCATTACCTCTTAAAAGTTTTAATACTCGGGACAACCCCAACCCCTTAAATGAGACATTAGACATAGCTGATGGACTGCCCAACTGGGCCTGAATTTGTATGACCTTCTCAGTTTTACACTTTTCAAAATCAGGTCCCGCCCAGCAAGGTTTTCCTCACTCCTGCTCATCTTTTACAAATTCCAGCATAGAACTTTTTGATACCAATTCTAAGCCTTACAGCTTACTACAATGTTAGATGTATTCTAACTAAACACCCATTAACAAATACCCATTTCAAGTACATTATATCTCTAGTAGGACCTCAGAATGACCGCTAAAAAATAATAAAAGTCAGTTTTTAAAGTCTTAAGAATACAATCGCAAATCTTATTTCTTAACATCATAAAAACTACTACAACATCCTGGCAGCTTATTATTACTTACCAGGGTGACAAAATACAGTTCACAAAACAACAAAACAATTGATCAAAAATAAAAATGACCATAAAGGTTTTTAATACCCCACATATTAAAATGGGGTTACCAATTCCACATTCCCTACATCTGATTATAGGATTAGTCCCCTCAGTATTTTCTTAGGATCACTAATATTAAACAAAACAAAGAAGAATGCAAGAAGCTAATTTAATATTTCTTAGCTTATAACACAATGTAAGCAATTATTCTCTCCCTCTTCTCTCTATATCTCCCTCAATTTGGGGCATATGTAAAATAATAAAACAATCAATTGTACTGAGTTTTTGGATGTGTAATATAATGACGCCTCACACCAACTGGCCAGCTGTGCTGTGCACAACTCCAAGAAACACTAGATAGTTTATAATGTAAATTCAACCCAGAACTGTCCACTGCAATTGTCCCAAGTAAAATAAATCCTTCCTTTCCTCTCTTACTCGTATACCATGTAACAAATCATCATATTTTTCTAATAGTAAAAAGAGAACACTTCACCAAAGAAGATGTATAGATGACAAGTAATGATATAAAAAGATCTTCAACCTTCTTTGTGAGTAAGCGAACCATAAATTAAAACAACAAGAGGTATCTATCCCCTGTCTACTAAACAGTCAACCTTCAAAGCACTGGACACCAAAAGCTGGGGAGAATGCCCAGCAAAGGGAACATGTCTTTGTTGCTGGTTGAATACAAAATGGTGCAGCTGCTTTGCAAAATTTGGTAGATTTTTACAAAACCAAGTATACTCTTAATACACAGTTCAGCCGTCATGTTTCTTGGAACTGGCCTACTTGGAAATTTATATAAAAATACACAGAGATATTTTTAGTAGCTTTATTTGCACTTGCCAATACTTGGAAGCAACCAAGATGTATTTCAGTAGGGATAAACCTCTAGACAATAGAATATTATTCAGAGCTTTAAAAACTAGGTTATCCAGCCAATAACTGATACAGAGGAAACTTAAATGCATATTTCTAATTGAAAGAAATCAATGTTAAAAGGTTTTGTGCTGTGTGCTCCCAACTATAGGACTTTCTGGAAAAGCAAAACTATGCCAACAGTAGCAAGAACAGTGGCTGTCGAGGATTAGGAGGAGAAGCAGGACACCAATAATTTTTAGGGCACTGAAAATACTCTGTATGACACTACAGTGCAGACATTTGTCAGCAAGCTAAGAATTTTAGGTGATAACGATGTGTTAGGGTAAGCTAATTATTTTTAACAACTATACCACTGTGACGTGGGAAGTCAATATTGGCAGAAATTATGTGTGTAGGAAAAATATGTATTTTAGAACTCTCCATATCTTCCCCTCAATTTGCCATGAACCCAAAATTGCATTAAAAATGAGGTTTACTAATTAAAAACAAAAAAACTAATGTGATGTAAGACATAGTAGGATATGATATGATATGATATGATATAAAACAGAAATCCCTAAAGGCACTATTTCAATATTTATGTTATTAAAAAGCAGGTAAAATCTTTTTATCCAACACAAAATATCATTTTTACTTTGCAAATAAAGCATGGCATTTAAAAAAAATATACAAAAACTCAGAATGAGATCAATAATCACTTAAAATTTACCACTTTAATAACTGCGGTTAACATCTTGATAAGAATGCTTTAACATAATTTATGCATATGGGACATAATTAAAATAATTTGATTAATTTCTAGCTTTTACTAAAAAATGAATATTTGCTTTATAAAAGCAAATATAAATACATAAACATTTATTAGAATACATTTATAATAATGGAACAAGTTCACAGGCAAGATTATATTTGAGAAAATTTTATTTTATTTAACAAAATGGCATTCAACATGACATGTATATAGTTCCATCAGTATCAATTATGGAAGAAATTAATTTTTGAAAGTAAATAAAAAATCAATAAAAATATTTGAGGGTTAAACCACATCAGTAATCTTTAATCATAACGTTAGTGGAGCTGAATGCCACAATAGATTATGTAAGGTATTTCCTGGCTCTTCACCATGCCAAGAAGGAGCACAAAATAGGCACGTAAGTTAAAAATGATCCTTTCCAAGGAAGTCATACTGGGCTATCCTACAGATCACCTTTCTTTTAGTGCATAGCCACATAGAACGAAGCACTTGCTCCAGAAGGTAAGCCAGGACAACAGTGTGAAATGTTCTCAAAATGGAGCGTATTGGTCTTCTAAGAAAAGATTAGACCACTATTCTAGGAGATGGACTGTCAACTTATTGTACAACTCAAGATTTCTTTCTTCTATTCCTTGCTATTCCATTCCTCCTCCCTACCTTCTCATTCTTTCCCATGACTTTTAAGTAGTAAGAGTCCCTGATCACCACCTTCTTACCTCACAAATGCTTTTGCTCCTTTTAACAAGATGAAACTATCCTAAGCAGGTCTCCAATTTGGAGGGATGGGAAAAAGCATAAGCAATACAATGCAGTGGCAAAGTGCTCTGTACCTTGGCCAATGAATCCCTTTTCTTTTGGTTCCATTGAGTTTGACTTTCTCTCGCACTATATCTTTTCTATAAGTGATGTTTGAAATACAGAAAAGAAGCAAAATAAGGTCATTTATTTAAACAAAGTACAAGGGATGAAAAAATTATATCTCATGGCCAGTCTTATGTTACTATCATTTTATTAGGAATTTGAAGTTAAGGCACCCATAAGTAACTGCTGTGTTTTCTATTACTCCCTGTATATATGTTTTCCTAAGTAATCTCTAAAGTCTGTAGCAAAATAGATTTTCAATACTGTTAGGTATCATAGAAAAGTCCATACCAATAGTATGCACATTTCTCTAAAATATATCATAACAGAATCCAAATTTCCCTAAAACTTTTTCCAGCTAAACCACCACAATCCACAATTTTCACTTGGCCAATCTCATCTGCACAAGCAACAACCATCCCTCTGACTAATACCTTCAAGCCACAGATAAACAATTCTCCAATTATTCCACATCCTCAATTCATTCTGTTCTGATCCAGTTTCTTCCATCACATATATTCCTCACAGCTGCTGCTTTTTGGTTCTGTGTGACATTTAATGTTGATTCTTGCTTCATAAACTCTGGGCATTTACTGGGCATTTACTTGGTTTATAAGCATGATATTAAAAGTGGACATAACTTGAACTCACTCCTTTGGCTATTTTCACTTTCATTTACTAAATATATGAGAAGTTTTAAGCCCTTTAGGTCTTTTAACCCCCAAATGCAAATAGATTCAGATATTCATTACTTCACCTAAATACTGAATATATCCCGGCCTAAACATTTCTATTGCTTTCCTTATGCATTTTATGAACTCCCAATTTTAAGTGCTAATCTATTCCTACTCCTCCTCCTTTTCATAGTCCATAATCTTTTCAGTATTTCTTAGATTCCAGGTTCTCTTAGACACTGTATGGTGTTCTTACTACAGTTTCGAATAAAACAAACTCAAAGGCATAAGAAACTAGATAGGTAAGGAGTAAACAATAATAAAAGAATAGTATATTAAACAAGTGAGCTCAACAGGAGACTCCAGATAAACCTAGAAGACTCCAGAAGTAGAATTCATTGAAAACTGAATCTTAAGAGTTAAAAGTAATTTCCATTACTTTAAGAAATTGAGCTGAAGGCAGTGTTTACAATACTATGTGAATGATGGCTGTAATGAAAGCACATGTGACAATGCAAAGAAGTTACTACAAAGTGCTATTAATACTGATATGTTTAGATCCGGGGAAGATGGCGACCAGGTGAGCAGCAAGGGACCGAACCTCCTTAATAAACACCACCAGCTCGAGACAGACTTGGCGAGCGTGAATGCCGGGACCTCGGCTGGGAAGTTTAAACTGGGCGTATTTCTCTGAGATGCCGGGGGAGATGTGGTAGGGCGGACCAGGCTGCCGGGGCGAGATGTGGGAAAGCCCCAGACGCTGGGAGCCAGGGACGATCCGCGCAGGGAAGAAGCTTGGCTCGGTCCAAGCGCAGTGGGAGCGCGGCCGCCTTGGTCCCTCCCGCCTCCCAAGCCGGTGCAGCCCCCCGGCGACTCCCGACAGAGATCGGCTTGCTAGCGGTGGAGACGCCCGGCAATCCCACGTTTCGCGCGTGTCGGGCGAGCCGCGCGGAGGGCCCCAAACGCCGCCGGGAGTGGAGAGAAAGATTAGCTTGGTCCTAGCGCCCTGAGAGCACGGACGGCTCGATCCCTCCAGCCTCCCAAGCCGGCGCAGCCCCCCGGCGACTCCCGACAGAGATCGGCTTGTTAGCGGCGGAGACGCCCGGCAATCCCACGTTTCGTGCGTGTCGGGCGAGCCGCGCGGAGGGCCCCAAACGCCGCCGGGAGCGGAGAGAAAGATTTGCTGGGTCCTAGCGCCCCGAGAATACAGACAGCTCGATCCCTCCCGCCCCCCGACCCGGCGCAGCTCTCCGGCGACTCCCGACAGAGATCGGCTCTCTGGCAGCGGCAACGCCCAGCGGTCTCACGTTTCGTGTGAATCGGGCGGGCCGCGCAGAAAGCCCCAAAGGATAGACTGGCACCTTGGAACCTTCATGCCTGCAGGGACTCCAATAACTGGTGAGATATCGGCGCTCGCCACCAGATCACCGAGTGGGGGAGGAGATCCATCCCTATACCTGCAGGGAACCCTGGGAGGGTGGGGGAGCAGTGTTACACACCTCACCCAGGTCACTAGGTAGGGAGTATCTAACCAATATCTGTACAGCCTTTTAAGCGGCACTCTCAGCAGAAAGCTTAAGGGACACTCTCCCAAAGACAAGGAATCATTCGAGCAGCCTTTGCAGCTGACCTTCACCTGCTGAACTGCCTTTGGAATTTATAGCTCCACATCTTGAATCTGATACCCAAAAATGGGAAAACAGAGGGGCAAAACGCAGTCTCAAAACTCAACCCCACCCAGAACAAGTTTTGAAGAGGAACAAACAAGGGAAACAGGAAGCCTCATAACTTCAAGATATGAAACGATTGCATCTGAAATTAAACAACTCCAACAGGCCATGAAAGAGCTTAAAGCAGAAATAACCCACATACCCACAATGATTTCTCAGATAAAAAACGAGATGAAAACAATGATGGAAGAAATGCTCCATCTACACAGACGAGAAATAGACAAAATTCTAGAAGAAAATAG
>PVLD010011213.1:0-58570 GCA_004027595.1 Dinomys branickii
CTTCTCTTTTTTTTTTTTTTTTTTTTTTTTTGCGGTACTGGGGATCGAACTCAGGACCCTGTGCTTGCTAGGCAAGCGCTTATTCCACTGAGCTATATCCCCAGCCCCTTATTTCAAGCCTTTCCCGAAACTGGAGGAATGCGGAAAGATTTAAGGAAGAGATGACTGGGCCTGGCATGGTGGTGCATGTGCGTGTGCAGTGCTGGCCAGGATGAACAGTCCTTTGAGACTCACAAGAGTCAGATTTTCCCTGGGTTCGTGTGCAGACAGGAGCACGCGTGGTGAAGGCGAGCGCAGACCCTCCCCGCCCTTGACAACCGTCCTCGACGCAGGGACAGGCGGGCTATTTTCCAAAGGCGATGTGCTTGGAGCTTGGCACGGTCCTTAGTACTTTCTAAAGATGTTATTTCAGCCCTGGAAGTCAGATGCACTCGCTCCTTTAAAACATTCCTAAATAACTGCGGAGGGGAAACACTCGCTCCGCACTGCCTTCCACAAGGAGCGTGGCGCCGGGAACGGCCAAGGCCGGCCTCGTGGAAGGCCGGGCAGAGGCTTCTGGCTCTCTTCTGGGGGCCTCTCTCAGGGGCTCTCGGTTAAGAGGTCCGGGTAGCGCTCGCTCGCGGTGGAGTCAGGTAGTTCCTGTTAAAAATGGTAACCAAGGAAATGCATTCCAGGCCCTTCTCACTTCGAACAAGACGACCAAAAAGCACGGCCCAAAGTTTACTTGGAAGTGTGTAAAGAGGAAGAAGCTGGCCCTGCAGAGTGAACTGGGGCCAAATCAGAGGAACAGAGAAGGCGGGGTGGGAGGGGGAACAAACCACAGCCCGTTCTGGGACACACAAAACACCCACCCTGATGCAGCAGGACAGTGGTGGTCCTTGAGTAAGCAGGGCTCTTTATGGCCTCCACATATCGCAGGAATCCTCGAGAAGTCCCGCATTCAGGGCCTGCGAGGCAGAGCTGTGTAGATGCCAGGGACCCTGCCATGCCTTTCTTCCTAGCCAGCCTAAGCCACACTGTCTCCTACCTCAGTGATACCAATCGAGCTGCATATCCCGCTGACTCAAGATGAAGTGTGTTTTCACCCAAAGCTTTCATTTGCTACTTGACTGGGATTTAATATTTACAATTTTATCAAGAGTAATTATCATTTTTTTTTAAAGGAATGGCTTAGTTTTGATGCAAAGATGATTGTCTACCCAGCTATCCCTTGAAATCCCACTGACATCTAAAGCAAGCACATTACACAGGTGTTTCTTTCCCCATTTTCCAAATGTATAATTCTAACATTTTCTTTAAAAAATTACCCATTTGAAAATGTAGTATATTGCTGCCAGGCACACGACTGTAATCCCAGCACTCAAGGGAGGCTGAGGCAGGAGGATCCTTGTAAGTTCAAGGCCAGCCAGGGCAACAAAGTGAGCTCAATGTCAGCCTGAACTGCAGAGTGAAACCCTGTCTCAAAAAGACAAAAAAAAAAAAAAAAAAAGAAAAAGGTATGGTATATATACATAATGGAATATAACTCGGCCATAAAGAAGGATAAATTTGAGTCATTTGTAGGAAAATGGATGGCTTTGAGACTATAATGTTATGTGAAGTAATTCAGATAAAGGAGTTTAAATTATTGCATGGCTTCTCTTATGTGAGAACCTACAATATACATAATTTAAAGAGCAAAATAAAGAAGAGATGATAGGAAACAAAGAGGTAGACTTTCTAAAGGTGGGGAAGGAGAACTGCGGAAGGGGGTGGAGAGGATTGTAGGAAGAAGAGGATCAATATATATGTGTCTTGTATACAAAATTAGTATATATATTAATTTCTCGAACAAATTATGCATCACAAACACTAAAAAGTAAAAAATAAAAACATCCACTGTGGGACAGTGTAGCTCAATGGCAGAGTCTGATAACTTTTCCTTTAAAACACCATTTCTAGGTTCTGGTGCATTCCTGACCCACAGGGACATTATGGCCAGTATCTCTTCCCTAAGCTTTTCCTGCTCTTCCTGTTGCAGCAGGATTTGTCAGCAAAGCCACTACTGCCCGTGTGACAGCAGTCTGTAGGCCTTAGCAGGTCTCCGACTTGAAGTTAGAGTTCATGACTCCAGTCTCCAGTGAGCCCACAGACAGCGGAACCTCCACTTCCTTCACTGTCCTAATTACCTGTGCTCTCTAGTTTGCTTTTCTTGTTTTCCTGCCTCCAGTCATTCCCTCTGCCCCTTTCTGACTCTGCAGATGGGGTCCCACTAAGTTGCTGAATTGTCCAGACTGGGTTTGAACCTGCAGTCTTCCTGCCTCAGCCTCCTAGAGTCCTGGGATTGCAGGCCCGTACCACCATGGCTGGCTTTGTTTTTCTGTTCTGAAAGTTGGTCCACACTGGGGCTCAGGGGCCAGGACAGCAAGCTCGGTCCTTTTACTCAGCCCTTTTGTCTTCTTGGGAAAATCGTGGCACCCTGGGCGATCCTTACCTGTGAAAAACAGAGCTGGAGAGGATGATGTCTAAGGTTGGACCCTGCTGCACGATTTCCCAGTCACCCGGCATTAAGAATCTCTCATTATATTAAGGACCCAGCGTGTTGGCCCAGATTCGCCAGTCCTTTGGTCTCTCCGCTCAGAGGGTGCTCGGACAGGAGCTCCTTTCTCCCCTCCCCCTGTGTGTCGGCATCTGTCCCTGAAGGTGCTGTGAGCCGGAGAGAGTAGTGGACAGACCCAAGAGGGCGCAGCAGGCAGCACACTTGGGACTTAGCAATAGGAGCCTGGTCCAGGCGGCAGCAGGAGCAGCCTGCGGTTTGCGTTAGATGGAGTGTTCCACAGGGGCCTGCTGCTTCCCCCAAAATAAATGTACAAATGTGATTTGTGATACTGCCTGAAAGGTGTGAACCTGTCATACCTTCTCCCTAGTGTAAGAACCTGAACGACTAAATAAAACCCACAAGGTACAATAGATACTGTGAAAGGGAAAGAAACTGCTCAAAGGGAAGGAACAGCTGGGATGAGGGAAAGGAGAAAAGAAAGAAAGAAGGAAGGCAAAAAAAATATGTATGTATATTCAAAGACACCTGGGATAATTGTACTTTGATGTCTATTGGTTTATTAAAAGGAACAGTTAGTGCTTAAATATTTTTGACCAGTTTTTCATGCTTATATCCAGTAATCTGAGCAACTAATTTGAAGACAACAATATGTGATATAATAACCATTGTTGAATTCCTACCACCTTGTTTAGCGAAGCTCCGTATCATTTCTAATTTTTAAAAATTTTTTCTATTCTCTTTAATTGTTTGATCAACCCTGCATTCTTACATCTGGTGATCTGAGCTACTTTGTTGAAGATGACAATATGTAATATACCAGCTATGGTTAATTTCCTATCATCTTGTTTTGAAATTTTGTATCATTTTTATTGTTTTTGTGGTTTTTTTTTTTTTTTGATTTTTGTCTTTTTGAGACACAGTCTCACTAGGCTGGCCTTGAGCTCACTTTGTAGCTGAAGCTGTCCTTAAATCCGAAACAATCCTCCTGCCTCAGCCTCCTGACTGCTGGGATTGCAGGCATGCACCACTCTACCCAGCTGTGTTGTTTCGTTTTTGTCTTTGTTGTTGTTATTTTGTTATTTTTTTCTCTTGAAAATTAAAAAAAGAAAATAAGTGTGAACTTACATAGACAGCTTTTCTAGAAGTGTGAAGCAAAACCACAGCAAGCTGCCATTTCCCACCACCCACCAATAGTTAAACTATTTGTGTACGTAATCAACAAAAATCCAGAAGATGAAAAGTGTTGTAAGGAGTGGAGAGATGGGAACCCTTCTGCAATGCTAGTCAGGACAGGGAGTAGTGTAATCACTCTGGGAGAGTGCACGGGACAGGGGTTGCCTCAAAAAATCAGAAATAGAGCTATCCTAGGGCCCAGCCCACACCTCTGGGTATATATCTGGAAAAAGTGGGCCAGCGTGGTGGTGCATCCCTGGAATCCCAGCACTCTGAGAGGCCACAAGTTTGAACCCAGCCTGGACAATTTAGCCAAATAAAACATTTTTTAAAACGTCTGGGGATGTAGTTCAGTGTGAATGCCCTCGGTTCAATCCCCAGTAGGGAAAAACAAAAACTAAAACTGGAACTGAAACCAAAACCAAAAGTGAAAGCAGGTTCTCAAGGAGAGATTGGCATTCTCCTGTTTGCAGGGGCTCTTCAGCCCAGCAGAGAAGTACAAGTCTCTCACAGGTCCCCTGAGAGATGGGTGGTTGCACAGAATGCGGCGCACACGATGGAATATGTTAGCCTCAGAAGGAAGGAAATACTGACTCGTGATACGGTGTGGGTGAGTTGTTCTTCCTTTCTGGGGGGTTGAACCCAGGGCTTCAAGCCTGCCTGGGAGGGGCTCTACCCCTGCATGCCTCTCCCAGCGCTCACAGATGCACCAGCAGGACATGCCACTGCTAAGTGAAGGAAGCAGTCATAAAAAGATGAATCCCCTGTGATCCTACTCTTCTGAGGTGTCTATCGTGGTCAGATCCACAGAAACAGACAGCAGAACGGCCGCTTCTAGGGCTGGAAGGGAGAAGGGCAGAGGTTCCTTAACAGCGTCCAGCTTTAGCTCTGCACGATTAAAAAGTCCTGGAGATCTGTTTCACGACATCTTGAATGTACTTTGTCACTCAACTAAAAAGGGTCATGTTGGTCATCTTGGTGTCTTTTTTTTTAAGCACAATTTTAAAAACTTGCACTTTCCTTTGTGGGCAAAAACGTCCAGCCTGGCTTCCAATCCTGTTCTGTGGGAAGCCGAGCCCCCGAGGTCCCTGAGCTGTTTCTCTCCAGTAGGGAGCTGAGCAATAATTCTTGCCTGAGAGCCAGCTTCTTCTTGTGTCTCTGCCATTGCCAATCTGACCTTAAAAATATTCTCAGTATAGAATGGCAGACAAGCTAACCATTAAATAACACTGTCATCAAGGAGACCTCAGGACTTAGGGAACTGGAGTCCTGCAGAAGCCAAATAAGAGTCCCTGGGACAGATGGGGGGGCCGGGCAGGCTCAGAGTTTAGTAATGTAATCTGACAAATTAGAGTAACACTCAGCAGAGGGGATGCTGTTAATCTGCCCAAATTCCTGCTTCTCTCCTGGACATTTCTACTTGCCAGCTATTTCTTATTTGTTCAAGTGCAATTTGCAGGACCGAAGGTCATCAGTGCAGCTGGCTGTCCTCCCCCTGGGTTTTGAGATGCTTCTCATCTGAACCTCCACTTGTGTCAGTATTTCCAACACCCCCATCGAAAAGCACTTGGGAAAGGCCAGGCAGAAGCTTAGGCTGTGACCCAGGAAGGGGTCAACAGACTGTCCATTTGCTTCAAGGATGGGCAGACTAAGATGTCTGAATTTCTTGCTGTCCTGGGGAGAACTAACCACAAATCTAGCTGCTTAGAAGAACACGGATTTATTCCTTGTGATACTGTAGGCCGGAAGTCTGACATGGTTCCGGCTCTGGGGAGAGGCTCCTGCTTTCTAGGGGTCATCCCTGTAATTTGAGGGACCCAGCTTCCTCCCTTCATCTTCAAAGCCAGCAAAACCACATCTCACAGACCCTTCCTCGACAGCCAGGGCACCCTGATGTGAGTCAGAAAAGATCTTTCGCAGTACTAGGAATGGAACCCAGGGCCTCACACATGCTAGGCAAACGCTCTACCACTGAGACCTTTCCAAAAATAATTTATTTTGAGACTGGATCTTGCTAAATTGCCCAGGTCAGGCTTAAATGTGCAATCTTCCTGCCTCAGCTTCTTGGAGAGAAGTAGCCTTGAAGTCACATGTAGCAACATGGAAATGCCACTGAGATGTTACTGGTAACCCCCAAACGCTTCCTCAGTTGGCACAGTTGGGGTTGGGCCAACCCTACCCCCAAGTAGGCATTAAAAGCCGGGCAGAAACAAGAACAATGTTAGGAAGCACTAGGGGGCACCCAGCGTGGCCAGGTCGGGGGAAGGTCTTACTTGGGGACCATTTCTAAATTGCAGCCCAGGCCTACAGCCAAGCAGAGGGGATCAGTTTTTTTGGGTGGAGGAGACATGAGTTTGAATTTGAGGGTGCCCAGCGAGAAGGAATTTCAGAGAAGAGCCCTGAGGTTCACAGTTGATTCTCCCTCAAGCCAATGGGCAGGTCCTATGATGTGCACCCCCCAGGGCGCTGTTGCAGGGGAAGGAGGGCAGAGGCTGGGATTCTGGTAGCTGCATAGTGCTAGGAAGTCAGAAGCTGGAGTCAGACTTGTCAGGGGGGTGGGAGCTCTAGTGAATGCCTCGGACTTTAGGGGACATCACAGAAAGCCGCTGCCCGGGACTAGCAGTGCTCCGGAGCATGAGTCACATGGTCTCAGGCAGGGCAGGAGTGGAGAAGATTGAAGGCCTGACAAGGTCCCACCCCGCCCTGCAGAGTCCTTCCAGATGCTGGAGCCACACTGCCCGGCCTTCAGAGGATCCCAGCTCCCGTTGCCTGTCACCGCCCTCTGCCAGAGAGCTACCCTGCCCTGTGCTTACTCTCCATGGCCAGCTGTCCCGAGCCCATGCCCCCTGTCCTAAGGACAGTGGTGGGGACGTTACATGAGCATTTTCATAACTTGTTTACCACGTCTCACGTACTCATTGTTCTGTGTGAGTCAAACACACACTTTCAATTTAGGGAGCAGCATGTCTTTAGTCACAGAGCGAGCTGGGATCACACACAAACGTGCACGAGAGGAAGGTCGGCTGTCCACAGCCACACAAGCTCAGCAAGCCCAGGCCTCATGGGTGGCACCCTCGTCCCTTATCCACACCTTCCCTTTTGTTCCTTCCCCTCCACCAGCTTCCTCCCCGGGCCCAGGAGGAAGAGCAGGGGGGAGCCAGCCTGTCCCCTGGCTACTTGGGTGCTGTTGGGGAGGCAGGTAGCTCAGGAACTACGGGGCACAGAGGAGGTGCTGCACAGATGGAGACCAGTGCTGGGGAAAGAGCCTCACCTGCTCGGAGGGAAGACCCCAGGCTTCACGGTCAGAGCAGAATTTCCAAGCATGTGCCTGCACGTGTGTGTGTGCGTGCGCGTTTATGTGTGTGTGCACATGCGTATGTTGTACTAGGGATCAAGACCGGGGGCGTCTACCACTCAGCTCTATCCTCAGTCTCACTGAGCTGCCCAAGTGAGATTGGAACTTGCAATCCTCCTGTCTCAGCCTCCATCATCACACCCAGCCAGCTGCAGAACAGAATGTTTTTAAAAAGCTACTTTGGTTCCCTAGTTCAGATGAGCATCTACCCACAGACTCCGGTGCTTGTTCTTTGGTCATTTCCCCCTCAACATTTTTGATTGCATAATCCAGCCAACAAAAGATACTGAGCAAGCACTCCAGATTTATGCGTATTTGTTAGTCATACATATTCATGCAAATCATTTAAATATATTAGCCTATGTTGTAAACATGCTACAAAAAATACCACATTTTAAAGAAAAACGGAGTGAACCTTTAAAGCTATCCTTCCTCCCCCGTGTTTTGCCCTGCCTCCTCCCCAGCTCTACACCGCAAGGCAGCTGTGAGAACCCAGGCTTCAGCCTGATGTCTCCACACACTGAGGTCCAAGGGTCTTTTAATTTTGCTGATGAGGCAGTCCAGGGGATTCACAAGATTTTAGAAAGGCAGACGGTTCTGAGTCCTAACCACTTCCAACTTAGTTCTGTCAAGAATAAACAGCACTGTGGGAGTCTTTTTCTTTTTTAATGGTGAGGTGAAAGTCACAGCAGAGTTGACCATTTTAACACGAACACGTTGATGGCTTTGACACGGGGACTGTGCTGGGAAGCCATCACCTTGGTGTCCTTCCAAACCACTCCCTGCCCCCCCAAGACTACCCCAGGAGGATCAGGTAGCTGCTTTCTGGCTCCCTGGCTCCAGTACCACCCCCCCATTTCTGGTCTGGATCTTTGGAACCCTTCCTATCCGGAGCAGCTATGCTACAGCGTGGGACTTCCCATATCGGTGTTTTCCGCATTATCATGCTGCCCGGCTCCACACCAGCTTTAAAGCCACCACAGCCCCACCAGAATTAGAAGAAGGCAGCAGCAGCAGCAGCAGCAGCAGCAGCACAGGTACCCACATCCCTGGGGGCTGCTACTGTAACTGTGAGGCTTACATGAGGCACGGGGTGTTGGGACCCTGATAATGGTGCGCCCTCTTTGGTTCCAAGAAGAGGGGTCCCTGTTGCAAAAGGGCTGAGCAGGCTGGTGTGGTGAAGTGGGCCAAGCAGGCCCAGGGGATGATACCTCTTTGGTTGGGTATCTTGGAGCAGCTGACGGTTTTGGGGTGTGGATGAACTTGGGCTGAGCTTTGGGGAGGTTCAGGTCCTTGACTGTCACTGTTGACATGAGGACCGGGTCCACCTTGAGGGGCGGTGAGCAGGGGAGGCAGCTATAAGTGTCCTCATAGGGGGTGGACAGTGAGGGGGGCACTGATGGCTTTGGGGCCAGGTTCCCCCCACTCTGGACACAGAAGCCCTGCAGACAGGCCTCACAGTTGAGACTGTCATGCGGCCCTTCCAGGCTCATGTCCTTGATTGAGGGCAGCTCCTCCATGGTCTTAAAGCCCTCCTTATAGCATTTCTTCAGGATGCAGAACACCAGGTTGGTCAGGGTCCTCCTGATGTTCTCCGGCGTGATCTCAGGAACCTCAAAGTGGGGCTGCGCACACCTCTTGCACCTCTGGAAGAAGACCCTCATCTTCACCTGGCCCCTGCCCTGCTTCCCACTCCAGTACATGTGGAAGAGAATCTGGACGTGGGCAGAGGCCCAGCTGCGAAAGCAGGAGGAGCAGCGGAACCTGCAGGGGGTAGAGGATGAGGGCCTCAGATTCAGCAGCACAGGCTGGCAGCCAAATAAACTGGAGCTGTTTGCTCCCCACTCCCTCATGCCACCACCAGGCCCTGTGACCTGCCGGTGTCTGCCATGGCAGCAGCAGGTCACGTGGTCTGGGGGGACCTCTGGCACCGTCTGCATCCAGCCTGCTTGCTACAGACACAAAGTGCGCTGGAAGCTCTGTGCCCCCCACAGCCCCACAGTGGGTGCCAGGGGCAGGACTGGGGCTCCAGTCTCTGGACCTCGAAGCGGGCTTCCTTCATACAAAAATTGAAGCCAGTCAGTGTCTAAGTACAACAGCTCCCAAAAATCCTGTGCTGAAATCCACAAGTGGGTGCTGTTTAATCAGAGCCACAGATGAGAGAGAGAGAGAGAGAGATTGATTCATCAGTCCTGTACTACCCTGTGGTGCCCAAGGCCTCTGGCCTGAGCAACCTCAGAGATCACTGTCTCCAGCTTGGCCTGGAGAATTCCCCATTCTGAAAGCCTTGCCCTCCAACCAGGTATAAGTATGGCCCTTCACTGTGGCTTTCTGAACTAAGGTATCTGAACAAGGAGAGGACATGTGAAGAAAGATGGCAGCACCCGGAAGAGGACATGGGAGTGGCTGAGACCTTGACTGGTCCCAAAGTGGCCCACACTCCCCTCCACTTGGAGTTAGATTGGAGCCATGGGGCCAGCTGGCCAGCAGGGAGTGGGCAGCAGTGATTCAGAGTCTTCCTAAGCCTCTTGGGCTGTCTCTTCCACTGCCTCCATGGCCTTGGGAGCTACGTGCTGGGTTGAGTCCTGGGCTTATTCTCACAACAGCTGAGCCCAGCCTTCCTTGATCGGGGACAGGGACCCCACCATCTGCAACAGAGAGCTAGAGGGGCTTGGCAGAGCACATCTTGAGCATGGCTGCCCTTCAGAATGAAAGTCAGGTTGCACTGAGCAGGAGCTGCCTAAATGCTCCAAGCCCCTGAGACTAAGTGCTGGGACTCACCTAGGCTGTCCTGAGCTGCCGTGGTCTGTCCTGGCCTGGACACAGCACTTCTGTTGCATGATATACTGGCCCTGAGTCCCAAGTTCTCACAGATAAACAGGCGGTGACTTTGCTCTGGGGCTCCTGATGCCAATCCCTGGCCTGGGAAACTCTGTCTCCTGTTCCGCTTAGACCCCTCAGAAGGGGCAGTGGGCAGGATGGACCCAGGACTCCACCTTCTGTGGCCTTCTACTCCCACTGGAGAAGAGACAGGCAAAGTGTTGAGTGGCCTCTGAGCCTATTTTAAAAATATTCTGTTTCTCAGGAAGGGTGGCTGCAAGCTGCTCAGTGCCCTGCTCCTCCAGCCTCTCCCTAGGGTCTCCTCCATGCAGGGCCTTTTCCAGGGTCTCCCGGTGGACTTGGGGTCTCCCAACCAGGGGAATGCAGCAGCCTCAAGGGAACAGTCCCCATCCCTCCCTTTCCTGCCACGGCCCTGCCCCTGAACCTGTACACCTTGGCATTCACTCACACGCATGCCCACCACTGCTTCTGTTAAATAGGAGAAAACACGATCTTTAATGAAGCCCAAACATCCTGGACGATGGGCTATTTCCTCCCTGTCCCCAAAGTGTCACATGTGCCAGGCATGCACAGTGGACAGTTTTTGGATGTGCCCCTCTACTCCCTGCTCACCTGGCGAAGGTCCTCTGCTGGAACTGTGACCAGCCCTGCTGTAGGACATTGGGAAGAAGGTCCTTGTCTGTCACCAGGGTCCACTTGTGCCATGGTTTTACCTCCTGAATTAACTCCTTGAACACTTGCTCCCACCCCTCCACATCCTCATCCATGGCTGCCGTGGTGTGGCCGGGGTCTCCGGGGCCGAGGCAGGGCTGCTGCAGCAAGGGCTCGGGCTGCTTGTCCTCCCTTGCAGTAGCTGGATTGCAACCGCGGACCAAGCCTGTGGCCCAAGGACAAAGGTCAGTTGAACCTGTTCCTAAGTTCACAGAGTGGCATGAGGTTCCACAAAGAATCTCAAAAGACACATAATTTAGGTTTTCTCTATCACAACATCACCAAGGAAGAAGGCCATGTCCAGCCTGGATGCATCTGGCCCTGGGCTGAGAAGGAGGAAGTGGTCACTGTGGGCCTTCAGGGATCCCTGTGTCACCACAATAGACCCAGACACAGGAAGACTGTGTCCAGTGGTCCCTGGGCTGTTCTGGAGGATGCAGACCCCAGCTGTCTTCCTGCAGCAGTCAGAGTGTGGGCAGGGGACAAGGCACCGAGTCCCAGGGCAAGGGAGAGGCCACTGTCCCCAGACAGACCAGGGCCACCCTCCCTGTGCAGAGGGGCCTCATGGTCACCCCACTCCTACCAGCAGCTGCAGAGGAGGAAAAATGGGCAGACAAGGTGGCAGAACTGGAGCTGGCCAAGCCCCTGGGAAGTCGGACAAGACTCTGGGTGTCCACACCACAGGGCCTGTCCTTGGCGGCGTGGGTCTTTCTGTCCCCTGGTCACTGACCTGTGCCCCTGGCTACTTCCCAGGAGGAACGCCCTCTTTCCGGAGCAAAGGAGGGAAGAGAAGGGGACTTGCTGTTCCCACTGGCACGCAGATCTCTCCCTTTCCTCTGAGCTCTGCCCTCTGTGTCCCAGAGGCCAGTGGTTCCTGTCCTGTCCCCAACCCCCAGCAACTCGGCTTCTTATCTGTATTTGCTTGGTTATAAATTAACTTAACTGCATTTGGGGAGCCCTCTGTTTCTCTCTTTTGGTTTATTTTTTCCTTTTCAAAATTTTCTCTCCTTCGCTGCTTCTGTCTGCTCTCAGCCTGTTTATTTCATCTTGCAACAGGCAACAAGCACACCTTCCTTTGCGGCTGCCTCTGCCCCACGCTTCACCTCTTTGGGCCTTTTGCGGTGATCTTAGTGTCTAAGTTCAGTCAAGCGCGGTGCTGATGCACTGTCAGGGTCCAAAGAGCACAGGGCAGCCATGGGTCTCCCAGGAGAAATGCGAGTATCATGCAAGCCGTGGTCAAGCATAAGTTTGTGCTGTCGGCTGTGAGTTTGAGGTTGAATCAACAGTAAGCACTGACCAAGGTGTGTTTAAGCAAAAACAGCAGAAGGCCACAGATTGATCAGGTGACCAAATTGTGACCAGAGACTGGCAGGGACCTAACTCTGTATTTCCCTCAGGAGAATGGCTTGGGGTTTCAGTCAACCTTACAAGACAGCTTCGTGGGAACAGCGACAATCCGCTGTGCCCTCCTTTGTCCACGAGCTCTGAGTGCAATGACCTTGGGTCCTCGGTCCTCCGGGGCTCCAAGGCCCTCTGTTGTCCTCTGTCTCACATCTATGTCCCCAAGGCCAAAGTCCAGAGTTCCACTCTTTCACCAGCCAGGGGCCTAAGAGGTGGTTTGCAACTGCTGTGGACCTCCTTAAAGAGGGTTCAGGGAGTTGAGCTGTAGTACCCCCAAAAGCATATCCCCCCCATGAGGCACAGCAACACTCCCAGGAGGAGAGGCATTCAGTGCTGTGACGTCATCACCAACATACACAGAATCAATCAGCAAACCTCTATTTTCAATCCTTCAGAACCACTCGGAACATGCTCTCTCCAAGTCATTTGCAGGTGGGCACAACCAATCAAAGGCTCCATTCCTGATCCTTTATTTGCACATGGCAGGAAGCCAAGCAAGCTTCTTGATGGGACAGTTTACACACGGTGTGAAGCCAAGTGAGTGATTGATGGAGCGCCTTATTTGCAGGAGATGGACAGCCTTGGATTCAAAAGGCCCCTTTCCCTTATCCTCAGGGCCGCTGTGAGCCTTTTCACTGGCCACTCCCACTCTGCAGAGCGAAACTTCTTTTCCACCTTCAATAAATGTACAGGCTTGCTGCCTCTTCTGTGGGTCTTACCTAGTTCTGGAAAAAAACCTCATGGGACCTCCATCTGGTGACACCACTGGGAATGTGTGTTTGCATAGAGGGTCATTGCAGATGCCATGAAGGATCTTGAGATAGGTTTGGGTGACCTAAGGTTTCCAGACATAACACAGTGACAGAAAGACTGATGAAATGCAGAGGATTTTATCACTCACAGATCGGAACCAGAGAAGGCTGCCAGGCAGGACTTCTTGGGTGTCTGGGAGTGAAGGCCAGCAGGTGATGCCATAGTGGACAACTCTGTGTGCTAGCAACATGGGGCTATCTTGGATCCTGGGGATCGGTAATTTGAGTGATTTTGAGGGCTCTGGGTGAGGGCCTGTCTCTAGTCGTCCTGAGCTTGGCCCTGGTGCTGGAAGGGCAGGTGCATTACCAGGTTAGGGGTTCTGATCCCTAAGCAAAGAATTAAGCAAGACACCCAAGAATAACAGCAAGATCAGAGATGGATTTGAAAGAGAAAAGACCAGATTCACTCGAGGGGGGAGTAGGAGATGGCCTGGAGTCAAGTTTTGTTCTCCAGCCAATGAGTGGCTTGACTCAACTCCTCAGTAGGGTAGTGACATTTTTTTACCTTTTGTGGCCCCTGGAGGAACTATCACGGTGCCCACAGCCCATGGGGGTCAAATCTGCATAGTCAGTGACAGGGTGACTAGGGTTGGGGTGGCCATGGTCGCAGGAGACCCCTGGGCATGTGTGTTTATGACTTCGCATGTAAGCTAATTTGCATTTTCCTGTTGTATTTGGATCTGAGTGTGCTTGCTGGTCCTGGGCTAATATTTGACTCAGAAAGTGGATTCGGTCCAGAAAAACCCTCCTTTCTTTCCCAGGTTTTTCCTTAGCTGCCTCCTGCCTCAGCCCAACAGTGGCCCAGAAGGACCTGCTCAGGTGGGGCTGGTGGGAGGGAGACCCAATCTGCTGCTCCAGAGGAGGAACTGAACTACCTCTCCCCGGGCTCAAAACTTGGTCAAAGCAGTAAACGACGAAACTATTTCAAGACATCCAGTCTGCATCTGGGCCAAAACCAATCACAGAGGCACAGGTCAGGGAAAGCACCAGCCCTCTCTGGAAGGTCCTGGTGTTCAGGACATCCAATCCACAGACATCACATAGCTCTCCTTTAGGGGGAGGCTTGGGCCTTGTTAATATCTATTATAAAGTTAAGTAATCTTTCCATAAAAACTTTCAACATCTTTTGTCAGATTTAGTCTTAGGTCCTTTCCTTTTTATTATTGTTATTTATAAAATGCTCTTAACAATGTTTTCATTTGCTAATCCTTGTTGTGGCACAGTTTTGAAATTAGCATCTTCGAACCAGAAAACTTACACTGAAGGTCTCTTGGCAAACTCTCTTGATTTCTCTGTAATGGGCAGGAGTGGGGTTAGGGCCAGGCTGGGGGGCTCTGAGTTTCTCTTGGGATGGTCTGGAAGTAGGGGACTTCAGAAGCGTCTGGGTGGGCCTGTTTAAAGTCCCCCAACCAGGGCAGTCAAGTTCAGAAAACAAAAAAATCCAGGATGCCTAGTTAAATTTTCATTTTTTTTTTTTTTTTTTTTTGCGGTACTGGGGATCGAACTCAGGACCCTGCGCTTGCTAGGCAGGCGCTTATTCCACTGAGCTATATCCCCAGCCCTAAATTTTCATTTTGGATAAGCAACAAATCCATTTTTAGTATATAATACCAAATAGTGTAAGGTACTTGTATTAAACACTATTGAGCCAGGCATGGTGGTGCACATCGGTAATCCCAGCACTCTGGGAGGCTAAGGCAGGAGAATGGCAACTTCCAGCCTGAGGGATTTAGCAGGCAGTCAGGAGCCAGGGTGTGGTGTCCAGAGGGGTCGGGGCTCCTGACCCTTGCATCTGCGGGTGTTGGCAGGAGGTGCAGCAGCTGGATACATGAGCCTGGAGGGTGCAGGCCAGGCAAGGCTTAGAGAGGGACGCGGACAGCAGTCAGGCAGGGGGCACGCTGCTCCAGCCTCTAGGGTTGCCGTTAAGGCAGTCTGCGAAACAGTCTGTGGGAACGCAAGTCCATGGCCGCACTGCGCCCTTCTGGCCACTGCAGGCTGCACCGTACACTTTCCTCTAGTAATGGACCTCTAGCGCCCTCTACTGATGAATATTAACATCATGCTCTCTGCAAAGGACAGAGTCTGGAGAATTTTATACTAGATCAAACACAGTGGGGCACCAGAGTGGCTGTGGCAATCACAACGTCTCTAGGTGATAAAAAAAATTTCCAGCTCCGTTATAATCTCATGGGACCACAGTGAAAGTCTGTGTGGCCTATTGTTGACCAAAGTGTGTTTCTATGATGCATGAGTATATTTTACTGAAGTATGTATTTGGAGCCAGGAAGCAGTGCTTTAGTAAAAGGACACAAAGTTTATTCCAGATGCATGGTACAACCGCACTAACGGGGACTGGGAATCTGAAGGGGCTTGCCTAGATACTTCTGTAAAACCATGTTGCCTGGAAATTCTTATAGTTGGTAAAGTTATTTCCCACAGGGGTACAGGTTAGGGATCTCTGAGTCACAGGAGTACCTGGGTTGAATATGTAAGTAAATGAACTCCAGGTGGTGGAACAGGTTATGTACACTGCCAGAGGAGAAAGTTACAGATAAGCAAGCAAAAAAGCCTGGAATGAACTGTGAAATTGGATTAGAGCCAGCAACATCAGTATGAAGCTCAGTACATGACAGGTGAAAGGTGTGGGCAGTGCAGATGCCTGTGTGGACATGACTTAGTGTATACACAAACATCACCCCACCTGTATGCTGAGGGGGCCCAGCAGCAACAGCGCTGCTGCAGTAACAAGCACTAAATGCCGTGCTCTGAGCAAAGGAAGGAAGACTTCTAGGGGGAAATGGCTGAGTGGCAGGGAAAGAAGAGCATGGGGCATTTGGCATACAAGAAAGAGAAGAAGTCGCTCAAGCAGCAAAAAGATGGAATGTGTCCAAAGGCCTAGGAGGAACTCTTGAATGCCAAAGCTGGAATGGCCTGAATAATAAAATAAATTACATAGCACTGGGTTAGAACCCAGTGTATAAAATAAATATACCCCAGTCAATATGGATATAAGTCAATAAATCCATACTGACTGGTGTATATTTATTTTGAATACTTAGAGAAAGACAAACCTTTGCATAAAATCCAAACTAACACAGTAGATATTTCTCTTTCTAGGAATTGAGGTTTAGTTCAGCTCTTGCCACCCACTCCTGGGTGGCATCGACTCCCTTCCAAAGACAAGAACACTGAAACTCAAGCACAGTAGCTTTACAGGGGAGGAAGTGGAAGTACAGCACCTTAACCCAAGTATCTTACTTGCTGTGCTTGTTGCTGGAACTGATACCTGATACCCACAACTGAAGGAGGAGAGTTTTGGCCCACGTTTCCATCCATAATCAGCTGGCTGCAAGGCCTGGCATGGGAAAGCTGCTCACAGCATGGTGGACAGGAAGTGTAGAGAGTTAGGGACGGAGAGAAATCCTTCCAGGTCACATCCAGAGTGACCCCAGGCCCTACCTCCCAACAGCAAGTCAGCTGTAAGCCTCCATGATCCAATCACATTCCAGAAGCCCCGCCTCTGATCCCATGAGGCTCTGGGGGAGATCTAGGTGTGAACTGTAACGCCAGGGATGAAGGCTCACACTGTGTTAAGATCGGTGCTTCATCTCTGTGATATTCATGCCCTAAACCTATAGTCTTAGCCCAATTGTGAGAAGAAGATGAGAAGAGACCCAGATGGGGACATCTGCAGGATGCCTGGCCAGAATTCCTGAAGACTGTCCAGGTCATGAAAACTAAGGAAGAACTCAGAAATTGTCACAGACCAGAGAAGACCTGGGAGACCTAATGTTAAACACAAGGAGTGCCCTGGGTGGGATCCCAGAAGAGAAGGGGTCACTCCTGGAGGAACTAGTGGAGTCCGAATGAGTCCTGGGGTTTGGTGAATAGTCACATAGAAATGCCAGCTTCCTGCTTTTGGACAATGTACCATGGTAACATAAAATGGTAACAGTGGGGGAAGCCGGAGGAGGGATATATGAAAAATCTCAAAAAAAGCATTTAAAAATATGTTTGGGGACAGGAAAATTTTCCTTCCCGAGCCTCAGTTTCCCTACCTGTTGGATGAGGGGATGGACTCTCCCAGGTCCTGCAAGCCACAGTGAAGCAGTGTCTCTGTGGTGCCAATCTGTGCATGTCCAGTGGCAGCGGGAGGACAGTGGAGCAGTGAGGAAGCCATTGTCTGCTGCTGCGGGGCCCTCGGTCTTGCCCACGGGCCAGGCTCTCTCAGCCCCACAGCTTTCTTTACCCTTCCAGGGCTGCTGGCTCAGACACACCCACATCGACAAAGCCCCACACATGGAAGCTGAGACACCTGTGGCTCTAGGTCTGGGGCAGAGTGTGTCTCAGCCCTGCCTAGTGACACACTCCTATCCTTTCCTGAGGACAGCAGCCTCCTCCAGCCTCCCTTTTATGTCTTCCTTTCCAGGGCAGCCAGGTTCTACAGGAGGTTTTCTGAGACATTTTTCCTTCTAGGTTCTTTCCTGTGCCCTTTCCTGGGGTAAATGCCGGTGACAGTTCTGGTGTTGCTTTCTCTCCAGAGCTCCCTCCTCCGGAGAGAAGTGAGCACCCCCATGTGGTCTGCAGCCCCCTCCTGCCTGTTCACGAAGTGGAAGTCACTGCTGTGTGGGTCCGTGCTTCAGGGATGTCGGAAATGAACACAGGCAACAGTACTGGTTTACAGGCAAAAACTTTAACTGGAGACTAAGAGCAAATGAGAAAGGGCTTCAGCTTTAGGAGAAGAACAGACAGAGGGGTACAGTTGCTAACGGAGGGGAGTAAGGGAAGCAGAGAAAGGGCTTCAGCTTGACGAGCTGAAGGGCACTGCTCTGACCAAGATCATGATGGCTGGTTAACAAGGATAAGGCGCAACATTTAAAGGGGTCGCTGATGGGGGTGAGGGCCTGCCTAGTCATTTTATTAGGCTTGGTTTCACAGCTCCAGAGAAATCCTTAGGTTCTCAAGAGACAGGCACCCTGTGTGTGTGTGTGTGTGTGTGTGTGTACATGTATTTATCTTAGTTCCATGAGGGCTCTGTAGAAATCCAGGTGACTACAGATTTATGGCAACAGCTGGACTTGTAGGCACCCATTCCAGGGGTTAAAGCTGGTAGCTGAATATTCTTGTCTGTTCTTATCTCAGTGTCCCTAGTCTTGAAGGAGAATGAGATGGGTGAAGAAAATTTAGGGTCAATAAGCCATGTATCACCAGTTTTTGACAGACACCCCCTAAATGATTAGCCCCCATACATGCAGAGCAGAGCAGGTTTTAAGGTAACAAGGAGACAGCTAAGCCAGGTACGGTGCTACATGCCTGTAATGCTAGCACTTGGGAGGCTGAGGCAGGAGGATCATGAGTTTGAGACCATTCTGGATTTCATAGAAAGATGCTATTTCAAAAAACAAACAAGGGCCAGGGATATAGGTCAGCAGCACAAGCACTTGCCTGGCAAGTGTAAGGTCCTGAGTTTGATCCCTGGTACCAAAAAATCACAAACAAACAAACAAAAGTTGGATGTGGTGGTGCAAGTCTGTAATCCCAGCACTTGGGAGGCTGAGGCAGGAGGATTGCCATGAATCTGAGGCCAGCCTGAATTACAGTGTGAGACCTTGTCTCAAAAGCAAACAAACAGATACAAAAGGAAAGCAGAGATGTCAAACTTTTTCCCACCTCAGTTACCCGCTGGGTGTCTGTAGGCTCAAGCCAAGAATTATGGGTTTTAGAAAAACCTGCCTTTGTGTGCTTGACTTCCTCAAGAGAAAGCACAAACCAGGTGTGTAATGAGAAGCAGGAGAAGGGCCCAGGAATCTGTTTGTGTTCTGCCCCTCTGTGACGATTCCAGCAGATGGATTATTTCATCTACTTTATTCCTAAAGACGTGGCTGTGCCAATGTCCCATCTTTAATGAAGTGCCTCACTTGTGAGGCTGGTAAGGTTGTTGGGGACGAAGAGCACATACTTTCATGGGCATCCTGGGTTACAGCCCAGGAGCGCATCTGCCCTGTGTCCCTGGATACCTGCTAACCTGGCTGTCTTGGAAGTCTCATCACAGATCAGCCTGCACAACAAGGGATGGACAGAGGACCTTGGATTCTGTGACCGGTGACTGGTAGTGACAAGTACCACCCCAGGAACTGCCTGATTCTGAAGCTCTGAGAAGGGGCCTGTACAGGTAGGACTCCTGTGGGGGTCCGGGAGCTGTCACTATGCCTGGGGCTGAGCGGTGCAAGCTGGCAGGGAAAGGGTTTGGCCAGGGCTGGTTCTTCCTAGGAGAGGGGCCCTAGCCTTCTGAAGAGCTTCTAGACACCTCCTCTGGTGTGGCCAGGCTACGCCCTGGGTTTTCTGCTGCCAGCCGTCTTATTCTCTGAAATGCCAACTGCCATCCTGGACCACAGTCTGACCTGATCCAGGATTCAATCAGCAACAGGGACGGAGGAAGGGTGCTCACCCTGGCACCAGGAGGTGCTCCTCTAGCGGAGGGGCTGGGTATGCACACAGAGTGGCGAACAGGGCCTGGCCAGGAGGGACCTCCTTACAGGGCCAGGAGTCTACACCCTGTGACCCTTCTCCGCACCTGGGGAGGTGGGTGAGTTGACCTCTTTGTCCCCAGGCAGTGGTGGGAGTGGCAGCCAGATGAGACCACTGATTGGCTCTCAGCCAGGGTAGGAGGTTTGAATTGACAGCTCTTTGCTTCTGCCTCCTTTGGGAGCTTTCGATGACTGCCTTAGCAACCACAGCTACTTTCCATCCAGAGCAACCTGTTGGCTTCTCATGTTTCATGTTTCACAGCTCCCATCAAACCTGATGAGTTCCTTTTCCTTGACAGCTATGGATAATGCCCCGTGGCCTGTAAAATGAAAATAATCCTTCCTGGGCTTGTGAATGTGCCCGTTGTCCTGGAATCTGGACTGTCATGCCCTCTGTTTCCCACAATGCGGGCCTCAATCAATCACAAGTTTTAGCTGTGAGACTCCTACAGGCCGGATGTGGATGGTGTGGAGGAAAATCTCAGGATCCCTCTGAGTCCCATACAGAGGAAGGGATGAGGCACCCAACAGGGCAGGTGGGTGAAGGTTCCTGTCTCCACACCACAGGAACTGGCAAATGCCACACCTCAGTACTTAGATTCTGCCTCAAGTTAGACTTAAAAAGTGACAAAGACAGTGCTGATAATGCAGATTAAACTCATAAGCGTGTCACTCCTGCTGTGACATTGTGAGTAGCACAGAAAATTGGGGGAATGTTTCTCCAGTATTAAAAAACCTACCATCCAGTTCAGGGAAAAATTCTCCCATGTGCAGCCATTGGAGTGACAGGCAAATGTCTGATGTGCATGGAGTCATTCCCTTTGCACCTTATCTCTGATATCAGCAAAAATGTCTGCATTTCTTAACTGCATGTTTGTGGTGTTTTGGGCCACCGTTTTCAGCACGCAGGCCGGCTCGGTTCTCTCAGAGCAGTTACTGCGCCTGGTCACAAGGCAGCTCCTGCCTTCTCAGACACTGCCACATGGCTCTCCAGAATGCTTGTGCCAGCTGTCACACAGGTTAGTGAATTTTCAAACCTAGGTCAGTTGCCCTTGGTACTCCTGTCCTATGACCCATGGATGCCTAGACTGTAAGGGTGCCAAAGCCCACACAACCTGGCTGGTAACAAAAGCCAAAGGTCCTATCGCAAGTGCTTCTTCCTTGGGGCTGCTTGTGGAGATGTGACCTGGGTAGCAGCAGGTTGCAGGGGGAGGTGGCCATGTGGGTGTCACTCTCCATTTCCAGGAGTAGACAGCACTCAGATGGCCTGGAGGGTAGGCATGGGGAAGGGGTGTGTCTGGGTGGCAGTGCCCACCATCAGGGGCAGAAGGCAGATGTGTCCCACTGTCCAGGGCTTCTGTCCTTTATGTGTCAACCCCATGGTCACTTGGAAAGGGACCTGGTTCCTGGCCAGGTCCTCTTGTGAAGAGCTGTGTCCTTTCCCAGGCTTCTCATCTCTCTGATGGCTCACGTCAAGCCTGGTGAGAACCTTTGTCCCCTGACGATGCCAAGTGTGCCATAAAATAATGAACAAACAGTGCGGAAACCGCACACATTCTTCCCAGGATCATAAATAAGCCCATTGTCCTTGAGGCCAAGACATCAATTTCCTGCTATTTCCCCCACACAGAGGCCACCTTGTGGTGACTGATCAGTCACAAGTTTTGCTATGACAGTCCTACTGGCCAGCTTAGCATCAGATGTAGGCCATGAAGAGAAAAATCCTGGTCTCTTGAGTCCACGGGCGAGGAAGGCAGTGGCCACCAAGCAGGGCAGGTGGGTGAAAGGTCCCTGTGCCAAGGGCTCAAATAGAAAATTGGCTATAGATGCTGCAACCACAGGCACAGTGGAGGGTGCCAGAGAGGTCAGAGTTGGCTGGGAGGGTCCTAGGAAAACTGCGAGTGTGACCATGACACATGGTATAGAATGCTCCAGAACCCTAGAGCGGGACACAGCATTTATATAAATGGTCATCTGCATTGTCCTAGGGAGGAAATGGACTCATGGCCCAAAACATTCCAGACCTCTTCTTGGTCTCTGCAGGGCTAGTATCACCTGGAGGGACAGAAAATCGGGTCCCCCTGAATGTCTAAAATCTCCAGTCTCACCATATCCAGAATGGACTTCTGATTGACCGCCTCTCCAATATGTTTTATCCAGGGGTCCCCACTTCAGTTAATGTCCCAAGCCACATGCCTTGGTGGCATCCTCTACCCTGCTTCTTTATGCCACACAGTTCCATGGTGCGAGCAAACCCCATGCTTTCTACCTTTAACACATTGCTGGTTGCTGCTGGAGCTGGACATTGGCCACATGTGTGAGAGAAGGACAGAGCCAGAGTGCCTCAAGCAGCATCCTGCCTGGACAGTTACAGTCATTCGTCACTAGCCAACATTACCTCTCCTGATACTAACTTTGCAAGTGTATAAAATAGATGACCATACTGTTGAAGTCCTCTTGCCCATCAGGTAAGCGGTAACTCTACCTGACCCTGGCTATTGTATTATGTCTTTATTTTCTAAGTCTTCTTGCCATTTTATCCTGGGACCACCGAGAGACCATTGAGTCCTACGATGCATGTCTAAGGTTCAGCCCATCTTGCTGTTGCTCCATGCTGTAGCCTGGCCTTGGGCTCCCTTGTGGCTGAAGCTCTGACATGTGCCCTTCTCTCAGCCCATCTTTGGCCTCTGTCCCACCTCCCCAGAGTGGAAGCAGAAGTCCTCTGGACATCCACAGTCTCCCCTCTGCCTGCTTGGTTCCAGCCAAGCCCACACTATGGAGTCTTCCCCTTTGTTTACAGGGCTCTGAAACTGTCTGTGGCTTCTGTGTCTCCTTTGTGGTCTCTGGACACTCATATTCTATGGCAGAAGCCACCAGCTTGGTGCCTGCTGCCTTGGTGGCAGGGGTCACATTTGACTCATGGTGGTGCCTCTAGTACCTGACAATGACTCGGCCCAGAGCAAATGCTCCACAAGAACATTTCCGTCTAAGGGAGCCCTCCTCAGAGCTTGGAGTCGGGGTCCCTTCTGGAGAGGGGCTGGGCCAGTGGCAGAGACCTCCTTTGTAAAATGGTGGCAGAGGACATGTTCAGCTCCCACAATTTTTTTTTTTTTTTGGTCAAGTTATTTCACAGGAGTAAACTGGAGTCATAATATTTCCAAATGCTCTGGAAATTGCTTACTTCCCTGATGCTTTCTTCTGTTTCCAAACAGCCACAGGTTCTGCTTCTTCTCCCAGGGACCCCTGCTTTGCAGTCTGGTTCCTCTTTCATCCAGTTACCTCTGTCCCAGGCCCTTTGCCATCTGGCTGCCATGTTGCCCCTGTACTGCCTCCTCTTGGGCCATGGCTTCCCTGACCATGGGGAGGCCCGGGCTCATGTCTCCCAACACTCTCCTGTGCCCAGTGATGAGCTTCAGGGAGTTTAAGCCTGTCACCTACCACAGTTACCAGCAAGGTGACCTCCAGGTCCTGGGCATAGTGCCCAACTGGCTGCATGGGCTCAAGAAAGAAAGACAGTGTGAGAGGGCAGAGAGCTGAGGGCCAAAGAGGGATCTGGAGAAAGAGGTGAGAAGAGGAAGGAGGAAGGAGGAAGAAGGTGGGTGTGGTAGCACAGGCCTGTTGTCCTAGCACTCTACGAGGCTGAGGCAGGAAGATGGCAAGTTGGAGCCCAGGCTAGGTAACTTAGCGATTTAACAAAATTCTGTCTCAATATACTTTATTTTTTGGTACTGGGAATCAAACTGAGGACCTTGCGCTTGCCAGGCAGGTTCTTGTGCCCCTGAGCTATATCTTGGGCCCTCAATATAAAAATATTAAAAAAAAAAGGCCGAGGATGTAGCTCAGGGTGAAGGCTGTGGGTCCAATTCCCAGAAGTGGAAAAGAGAGGGAGAGAGAGAGGGAGGGAGGGTGCAGAGTCACGGAGAATGGGACAGAACGGGCATATGGGAAGGCAGGGTGGGGTCAGAGCCCAGGGGTCATGAGGGTAGGTGTCCGGGTCCAGGGCTGGGCACCCTGCTGGGTTCAGCTTCTGGAGGAGACTATGGGGAAAGTGGTTCTCTCACTCTTTGGGGGGGGGAGGTTGTGAGGAGGGGGTGTCAGGGGACTTCTGAGTGTGTGTGAGATTTCCTGCCTTGACTTGGGTGGGTGAGTGTTGTCTTTGGAATAATTTCCTCAATTGTACATTTATGTTTTTATATTTTTCTATATGAGAGTTTTTTCTTTAAAGGTTACTTATCCAGCTTGAGTTAGGTGTCCTCTAACAGCAAATGGGTTGTGGTCACATCACAATGGTCAGGGAGAGAGGCTGTGTGTGTGTGTGTGTGTGTTGGGAAGGAGAGCAGAGGGAAGTGACTAATATCTTTGGAGTTTGCTCCCAAGACTAGTGGGGTACCCTATTTTCAGAAAATAGAGGCCTTGTGGTGAATTGTCTCATAACTCACTGTGAGCATGAGAAGACTTCCTTTCTCCTGCCTTCTAATTTTTTTCTGCCACTGTGTACTTTCCTACTTTTGGAGGCATGTAAGAGTAGAGAGAAAAGAACTAAACTGTTGCAGTCTTTTCTTCTTATCCAACAACTAAGTGAAGCTCAGAGAATGAGCAGTTTGCTAACACCGAAGACAGAGAATTCATCTTAGATGAGGGATACATACCCCGTCTCTGGGTCAGATAAGACATTGGAATTTTGCCTGTCCAGGAAAACATGCATAAGAGCCATGTGCTGGCTTAGTGTTCTGGGCAGGTCTCCCTCAGGGGACCAAATCTGAGACACAGTGGAAAGGACTGACTTCCGGGTGAAACCAGAAGGAGCTATTTCTAAAACACTACACTTGCAGGGCTAAAACACACTTGCCTCAGAGAGGGTCTCCAACTTTTCCTCTTTCCCTCCTAGGTCTGGTTATCTTTTATGTGCTTAGGAGAACATACCTCAGTAATAAGTTGTGGACTTTAAAACTTTTACTGTAAACTATGTGTTAGGTAATGATCTTGCTCAGGCTTTACTATCCCTTACAGAACTTTCACCAACAGTGGTCACTCTACCGGCTAGTTAAAGGCTCTTAGAGCAGCTGCTACTTTTAAAGCAGAGGACAGGTTTCCCCAGAATCTTTTTGGTGAATCCCCGCAGCCTGTCATTGGGGATTTTGATCTCTGGTCTCACGGGCCAACACACACTGAGAACAACTGAAGCGTGATGGCCAGGGCTGCTCTCTGGTGGATACTTGAAGGTTCCTTAGTGTAAACTGCCTCTCCACCACTTACCTCTCATACTTTTCTCTCATTACTATTGAATAAGAAATCCCAGTTTTTCTGCAACTTGTTGGGAATTAACTTTATTTTTATTTTATTTTTTTTTGCGGTACTGGGGATCGAACTCAGGACCCTGCGCTTGCTAGGCAAGCGCTTATTCCACTGAGCTATATCCCCAGCCCTGGGAGTTAACTTTAAAACCACCTTGTCCTTAGACTGCGCCTCCCTCCAGAAACCAGACTGAGGCAATTTACAACTGTTTGCCTTTCAAGGAAGAAAACAATTTACATTTGTGTCTTACATATGCTAAGAGTTAAGAGAGAGGTCTTAGTTGGTCTTTTCTCTCATGTGTGCAGAGAAGACTAATCAATGTGCCTTGACTAACATGTGAACTGCGACTGCTAGATGATAAACATAAGTTTAACCTGGGAACTTTAAAGACATAAAAATGTAAATCAAGCATGGCCTTGTCCTGCTGCTAGGAAAGATTGCCTATGTGGTTAGATGGATAACACAAGCATCATGGAGACTTCTTTGCCCTAGGGCCCAGGGAAGAATTTCTCCAGTCAATTGTTGCTTCTATCTGTCTCTAGGGGTAATCTCCTTCAGAGCCTGAGAAGTGCTGTACTTCCAACTCACTTTTTGGTATATTATAGGGTTAATAATTCTTAGTTATTGTGGGCTGATTAGGCCTGCAATCTTTCGAATGAGTGGACAGTGAAGGCTTAAATAAACAAGACAACTGAAATGATTATAGGGCTCTGGGAGGGTCCGACTCTCTTACAATATTTGAGATTTTCTGGGTTAAGACCCTGACTTCCCTGGGTGGCCCGTATTTATTTGGTTTTCAAAGGAGGGGAGTACTGAAGAAAATTCAGGAATCTGGGCAGGACTTGGGAATTCCTTTAAGGACTTCTTCAAGTAATACTTTGTGTTAATTTAGAACTATGTTACCTCTAGGAAGGCCTTCACTACAGGCTTTGACTACAGTGAGATGTCTGTGGCTACAGTGTCCTTTAGTTAATTGGGGCTGGAGCCAAAAGTCCTCAGCTGTGGCCTTATCTTGTTCTTTGAGGTCTCCCAACTTCACAGGCCAATACAGGCCTCAGTGGGGACCAGTGACTCATAGAGGTTCACTCACTATGAGTCCACTGCCCATCAAAGGACAAGGGTCTAAGCTTTGAACAACTCCCAAGTGAACATGGAAAGCCAACTGGTTAAAATTAAATTCTGCTCAGAGCTGTTTCATAGTGGACTCCATCAGCATATGCCCTTTTTCAAAGAACAAAAAGCAATAGTTTATTACAAAGTTATGCTTCCTTCTTTAAAACATTACTGCCAGTGGTGGGACCAATTGTAACTTTTGTTTGTAAATGTCCTATAGGAGTAAGTTCACAGGCTCCCTGGGAATATGAAATAGTGCACTAGTTTGAGGGTGCACATGCTGGTCAAATATTTTCTGCTGTTCTCTCTCCAGATGGCATCCACCTGCCCTGGAGTAGAATCTACATGAGGGATACTATGAGCGTATAAAAATTAAATGGAAATTAAAAGGGATGTCCAATTCTTTCTATTTGTCTTGCTGGGAAGGACTTAATGTCAAAGTCTTTTATTCCTTTGGAATGTATTCTTAAGCAGTGGAAGATATTTAACCCTTGTATGTTGAAGAGAGCTGTTTGATATTTTTCTGTGCACAGGCATGACCTGCCTACCCCCAGAACCAAAATGGAATACAGAGGGAAGTATTAATTATGATGCTATTTTACAACTAGAATCATACTGTAAAAAAGAGGGAAAATGATCTGAATTGTCTTATGTTCAAACTTTTTTCACATTAAGAAGTAATTCTTATTTATACTCAAAGTATAATTATCATCCACATGAGACTACTCACGTTCATATGTCTCTTTCTCTCAATGACCTGAAACAGATCAAGCTAGATCCAGGCAAATTTTCAGATGATCCTGATGAGTATACAGTCACCCCTTGTTATATCACAGTTTACTTATTGTGATGTCACTGTATCTTGGGTTTTTAAAAAAAAATATCTAATTCTGTATCATGGAGTTTTTGCTCTATTGCAGGATTTTGCAGTATATAGGTATTTATATAATACTTATGATGTTAATTATTTTTGCCTAAAAATTTAAAACAATATAAAAATATTAAAATGTTAATTCAAACATATTAAAAGAATATTAAATTGAAATAAAATACAGTATGTATTTTATTAGCAGATAAATACCATACTTTACACAGTGGAAATGCAGTGCGCCACTACCATCTGTGCAATTTGCCAGTGTGAGACTGTACACAGCACACTATTGGCTGATGGAATGGAAGGCGACCATCCACAGTACTGTGTTCTGTATCCTGGGTGTTGATTGGCTCAGAGACCGTGACATCGGTCCGTTTGCTCTCCTGCACTGTGTGCATGCGCTCAGCATCTCTCCTTGCTCCCCTTGGCTGTGCAGTACATTCACCTCATCATCACCTTTGTCACCACCAGTGCTGCACAACTACATGATTCCTGATCTTCACCATTCAAGTTGTAGTACACTGCACTGTGAGTACCCATATAGAATTTTACATGTTAAAATTACATAGCTTTAAGAGTGTAGAAAGTGCTTAAGGGCATATGAAGTGTTTATAAGAGTGTGGGAAAGATTCAGACCTATATGCTAGACTGGAAAGATGTAAAGTTAATCTTAAACATTGACTTCCAATGAGAGACAAGCAGCATTAGAAGCTGCTATTGTATTTGAGGATGGAGATCATATTGTTAATTTTAGAAGGCAAGAAGATAGGCAGCCAGGGGAACAACCAGTCCTCACTGATGCTCCAAGCAGTCCTCACCTAAGACCCCTGCTGGCCTAACAGCCATACAGGAGATTGGAGGAATAGACATTTCAAGTATGAATGTTTGAGGGTCTAAGAAGGACAAAAGCCAAGCCATCTAGTTATTTTAAATGGTCAACTATTTATCAGGAGAAAGACAAAAACCCCTCTGCCTTCTTAGATCATTTACAAGAGGCACTGGTAAAACGTATGTCCCTAGCCCCTGATTCAACAGGACAGATTATACTTAAAGACACATTTGTTACCCAGTCAGGCCCAGATATTAAGAAAAAGTTGCAAAAGATAGCTCACTTGATAATTTAGTAAAAACTGCTTCCTTTGTATTCTATAATCAGAGTAGGAGAAAGCCAAGGAGAGAAAGCAAAGAGACCAAAAAGTGGCTGCCTTTGTTGTGGACTTAAAAAATACAGACCCTATGCCAGGAGTGGTGCATGCCTATAATTCCAGCACTCGGGAGACTGAGGCAGGAGGATCACTATGAGTTTGAGACCAGCCTGGACTACAAAGTGAGCTGAAGGCCAGCCTGAGCTGCATAGTGAGACCCTGTCTCAAAAAGACACACACACAAAAATACACATCCTGATTTTGATTTTCAGGGCTCCAAGAAGAGTTAAAAGACTACTAACTTCACCTGCTACTGCTGCCAAAAGCCAGGCTCCTTAAGAGGGACTGCCTTACAAGGCCCCCTGTCCCCTGCCCTGATTGCAAAGGCGGCCACTGGAAGTGAGATTGCACTCTGAAGTGGAGGCCACAGAGCTCAGACTCATCTTCCCAGCTGTTCTAGCAAGACTGAAGGGCCCTGGGGCACTGTGCCTCCTCCCTCTGGCCGGACAGTCATTTTCACCTCTCAGCTCCATGGAGGAGCCCTGAGTAATCATGACTAGAGGAAAAAAACAAAACCCCAGACTATTGCTGGATATTGGCACATGTCTCTTTGTCCTTATTTTCAATCCTGGCCTTCCTTCTAGTCATCATACTTCAATAAAAAGGAGTCACCAGATAAAAGGTAACTACTTAAGCTATAACTAGGATAACTTTCTCTTTACTCATTCCTTTTAGTTAAGCCTAAAAGCCTAGCTCCTGTCCTGGGGTGAAATATTTTATCTTGTTTAATTAGTATAATGTATATACCAGGTTGCCAACTAATCAAAATAATGTTTAGACTGGTTTTACAAATACAATATATATTGTTGTCTATGTACAATAACTTGAGAGTTTTTCATTGGTCAAAAACAATTGTTATAATTCACAATTGTTGATTGTTATGTTTGTCATAAGTCATTAAAATTTTGGAGATAGTTATAGCTAAAACTGGAGGAACTTAAAATATCAGACTCCATCAGTAGAGGGGTCTAAGAGTCAATGGGTTACAATTGCTATTCCAGTCCCTTAAGAACAGTTTCTAGATATACTGGCAGCTTGATTTCACTCATATACCAAAGAGTAAAGAAGTTCAGCACTTATTAGTCTGGGTAGATACTTTCACAAACTGGGTTGAAGCATTTCCTTGTAGAATAGGAAAGGCACAAGAGGTGGTAAAAGTTTTAGTCTGAGAAATCATCCCCAGATTTAAACTTCCTAAGAGCTTACAGAGTGATAATGCACCTTCTTTTAAAGCAACAGTCATACAGGGTGTCTCTCAGGCTCTAGGCCTTCTCTGTCACCTCCATTGTGCATGGAGGCCACAATCATCAGGAAAGGCAGAAAAATGAATGAAACCCAAAAGGGACATCTTCACAAAATGGCTCAGTAAAACCATCTGCAGTGGCCTCACTTATTACCTTTAGCTCTCATTAAAATGAGAAATACACTTCAAATTCTAGGTCTCAGTCCATTTGAAATGCTTTATGGATGCCCCTTTCTTGCTAATGATTTTCTCTTTGATAGAGAAACAGATGCCTTACTGAAGGATGTCCCCTCACTGGCTGAATTCCAACAGACTCTTCAATAGCTAACAAAAGCTCAGCATAAAGAAAAGGAAATCCTATATTACACCCCAGAGGTTTAGTACTGGTAAAGTCTCTTCCTTAGAACCAAATTGGGAAGGACCATACACCATGATCATATCAACCCCATCAGCTGTCAAGGTAGCAGGCCTGGACTTCTGGACACACCACACCCAACTCAAGCCTTGGGAACCACACTATCACTGAATATGAGAAACCATCATTGGAATACTCCTGTGAACCCATAGAAGGCTTAAGATTCTTATTCAAGAGAAAAAAGAAACCCAAGTCTTCAGATAAGTAATCTAAGATGTTACTGTTAGCCATTTTACCAAAATCCAAAATTAGATCACTTTACAACTTAAGGAAGAATTCCTTTCTAAGATGAACAAAAGAGTATGCAGAGTCATTACAACAAACATCTTCCTGGATATGTGGCCTGCTCCCTTTGTCCAGTACATCAGAACTTCTATGGTGGGTATCCTCACTCCAAAGAGATGATTGGAATAAACTATAAGACCATATTAATGAGTTATGAAATAGTTCAATGGCTCACAGTTTAGCCCAACACTACAAGGTAGGTGAGTGGTCTGCAAGCTATACTCTTAACAATCCTGGACATAATATGATTTTTTCTAAATGCCACTGAAGCCTCTTTAAAGGCTCTGTTAGGATCCTTATTAAATAGAAATAAGAGTCCTAACCAGAGATATCAAGGTGGCTATTTTCAGGTATGAGATGACTAACTATGGTTAACACCCACCATAGGACATCTTAGTAGAAAGGCCCCCTTATGTTGGGAACAGAAGACTCACTGTTACTCTCATTGGCCTAACTCTACTAAACACTTGGGATAGATAGGCTCTGAGCAATGTATACACACAATAACTTTACAGGATAAAGACTGGTCTGCAACAAACTGATTTAATCACCCCTGAAATATATGGGTAGCCCCAATGGCATCCATTGGCCCTGTACAACCAATTTGTGGCCCTGGCTACTCCCTGGATGGATAGGAAGATACACACTAGGATTTGCATGGTTACAAGGCAGAAGTGTCAAAAGTATTGACAACTCTGCAAACTTGCCCCACCGTAGCATCAATGGTGTCGAAGTGTATTTCACTGGTATGAACATTTGGCTTCTATCTTTAACACTTCTTTAGGGTGAGAGGATGTCATGCAGCACATTGAGGCCTTAACTACACTCAGCAAGCCTTAACAGACACCGTGGCTGGTATCTCTCTCCTGAATGAAGTAAACTTAATGAGGTAAGCTGGCCTTCAAAATCGGATGGCATTAGACATTCTAACAGCAACACAAGGGGGCACTTGTGCAATCATAAGAGGTGAATGTTGTGTGTACATTCCTGATCCTTCTGCTAATGTCTCAAGAGCTGTTTGAGATATTAGATGACAGGTTAATGACATGTCAGATTCTAAAATGCCCTGGACCTTCTTCTCCTTATCCTCTTTATGGAAAGCTATTACTGGCTCCTCCTGGTGGAGGAAAACCATGTTGGCACACTCACAATTATCCTGTTGATTTTATTATTTGGCCCAGGCATACTTAACTGTTTCTGTGTCCTTGTCTCCTCCAGACTTGTAGGTCTACTCAAGACAAGAACAGCTGACACCTTTTCAGGTCCTTTAGATAGACCCACTGTGGGGGATCTCTGACTGTCGAGTGCAACTATGACCCGCTTCAGCTGGAAGTAGCAAGATCGGGCTTTGACCTTTGCTCCCTCCCGGAAGTTAGGGATTCTTCTTCAGAGGGGACTATTATAGATTACTAAGTTAGGTGGAAATATTGTAGGTGGTCAGACAGGGCTGAGCCCTCAAGAGGTCAATGCAGAAAACAACTGTAGCTGGAGAGGTATTCACTGAAGGCCAGGCTTTAGGAAAAAGAACTACTCACCCATATGCTTTCCTTAGGGTTGAATAGTTATGATTGATATTCTAAGTAGGTGTCAATCACCTGGGGTGGAGGACCAAACCTCCTTAACTCACCCCTTCCAGGAAAGTCCTTGTCCATCCCAGGTGCATGACAGGCAACCCGCTTTCTGGGCTCCCTTCCGTCCCTCTCAGACGATGCTTTCTTTCCCTCAATAAATTCTTCCTACTCTAAAAAAAAAAAAAAACATAGGCCTCACAAAATAAGGAGCCTATTTATTCTACATTTTAGAAGAGATTGTGGAAAATTGGTGATAATTCTTCAAATATTTGGTAGAATTCAACAATAGGAACAACTCAGTCTTGAGATTTAAATTTTTTAAAATTGTGTTTTCATTTCTTCTACAGTTGTTAGGCTACTCACGTGATTTATTCCATTTGGCTGGGTCGTGGTAGTTCTTTCAGCCTCTTTCAGCTACCCAGTTTGTGTGTGTAGAGACATTGCAGTAGCTTGAATTGTGCTTTCAGGGTCTGTGACGATAGCTCTAGTTTCATTCCTGGTATTAGTAATTTCTTTCTTTGTGTTTCAGTCTTGCTAAGGTTTTAAAGATTTTTTTCATCTTTTCAAAGGCCACCACTCCTCATTTTTAACTTCCTTGATTCCTGCTCTTATTTTTATTGTTCTCTTTCTTTTGCTTGTTTAGGCTTTAATTTGCTTTTCTTTTTCTTATTTCTTTACTTTTGATTTGGAATTTTATTCATATATGTTTGCAGCACCTGATGGTCACATTCCTGCTAGGGAATCAGCTTATGTACATGACACGTCTGAATTCTTTCTTAGTCCGTCACTCCTACCGTCCCTGCCTTCTTCCTCCTCTCCTGGTCTCCTTCCCATTTGCTAAAGCTCTGTCATGGTGGCAGTTTAGACCATGGATATGGACCTCTTCCTCCTTTAAGGTAAGCATTTAGTGTTCTAAATTTCCTGCCAGGCACTGTTTATTTAACAGCATCCCACAGGTTTCAACCTGCAATATTTTCTTTCTTGTTAAGAATGAATGAAATGTTTCAGTGAACTAAAAATGTGTTTCCCGCTCAGACTTCCTCTTTGACCTGTTGATTATTTAGAAGTGGGATATTTCAGTTCCTAAATCTTTGTAAAATTTCCTGTTATCTGTCATTAATATCTAGTTTGATTTTTTTTTACCAGATTTATTTTTTACCAGAGAATATATTTTGTATGACTTCAATTTTCCAAAAGTTACTGAGATTTGTTCTACATCCCAGGACGTGGAGTATCTTGGCAGATGTTCTGTGGGAACGTGAAAAGCTGCTGTTGGGTTGACATTCTGTACATGGCGTTTTGATCCTGTTGGTTGGTGATGCTGAATTCTTCTTCAGCTTTGCTTCTGTTTCATCACTTTGTATCAGTTGTTGTTAAAGGGGTTGGACGTCTTCCAGCATAACTGTGGATCTACTTTTCCTCTCAGTTCTGCCATGTTTTCTTCATATACTTTGCAATTCTGATTTTTGGTGCAGGCACACTCAGGATCCTTATGATTTCTCGGTGTATTTATCCTTTTCTCCTTATGTAACAGCCCTCCTGTCTCTAACAACTTCCTTTGCTCTGAATTTTGCTTTATCTACTGTCAACAGAGTTGCTCCTGCTTGCTTTTCTTGATGTTTATATTTTTCAATCTTTTGCTTTTGAGCTACCTATGCTGTTATCTATTTTAGTGAATTTCTCGTGGCTGCTTCAAGCTGGTTTGTTTTCTAATTTACTCCTCCAATCTCGGTCTTTCAATTGGAGTATTTAGACTGTCTGCCTTTTATGTAATTTTTAATGTGTTGGTGTTAAATCTGCCATTTCATTATCTATGTATGTTCTCTCTGCTTTCACATTCCCCTGTTTTCTTTTTCCTCCTGTTCTCTGAGTCACTTTTTTTTTTTTAGAATCCCAGTTTGACCCATCTGTAGTGGTTTTAAAGAAATAGCTTCACATATGTTGCCTACTGGTTGCTGTAGATATTAGTTTGTACAAACATAATTCACCACAGCGGCGTGATATAATGAATAATCAAGTCTGACAATATCCATGTGCTAATTCCTGGGACTTGTAAACCTTGCAGGCCCAAAAGGATCTGCTAGATAAGTTGAAGATCTTGAGGTGGTGAGATTATTCTGGATTATCTCAGTGGCCCCAATACCACTACAGTGGCCTTCAGGAGAGGGCCAGAGAGTAAAGAGAGATGAAAGGGTGGAAACACAGGAATGACATGGGGCCAAATTCCAAAGAGCATGGTCAGTACCTAGAAGCTGGGAAAGGGAAGGGGCTGCTTTCTTCTAGAACCTCTGAAAGGAACACAGCCCTATGTGTTCCATGTGTAATGAGGCTGATTCTCAAAATTCTGACCTCCAGAATTCAGATAATAAGTTTTTGTTGTTTGAAGATGTTGTATCTATAACCTCTGGGATTTTAATCTGTGCTTAGTGGGAGGAATAGAGTGAGCCATGCCATCTCCATCTTGGTGCAGAATTAGAAGGTGAGCAAGTGGCTTCCAGGCAAGGGGGGACTTCTGGTTGGGCTGCTCCATGTAGCTTTGGGTGCTTGTTTTCAGAGTGGTTCAGGGCAGTTTTCTGCACAGAGGAGGACACCCTGAAGGAGGGAGAAGGAGGTTCCCTAGGACAGATCACAGGGAGGAGAGAGGAAGGGCAAGGAAAGATGCCTCAGGATTCCTGCTGGCTCAATGATCCACTATGACAGGGGACACAGAGACAGGGAGAGTGGCCAGAAGCTGAAGCAGGAGCCCAGGACCATCTATGACTGTGGAATAGAAAGGAAGATGGGGGCTCCAGAACAGGAGGAAGGGGAATTGATTGCGTGGGGACCCAGCTAATGGCCGTGGCTGAGAGAGAAGGGGCAGTGGGCCATGCAAGGATCCATCTGGAGGGGCTGAGTCTGCCTCGCCCTTGCCAGAGGAGAGCAAGGTGGAGGCCCTGGGAGGGCGAGAGGGTCTATGAAGGCAGAGGAGGATGTGGAAAAGGGCAGGAAGGACGGCTCAAGCAGAGAGGAGCTCTCTGATTGCTGAGTTTCCTTTTACAGATGGTGTAACATTTGGCAACATCATTGGTTCAGAGCCATTGCTCTCCTGAGCACCCCCAATTCTCTGCTTTCTCCATACCAAGCCCTCCCAGTGGCACCTGCTCAGGGAGGTCAGCGTATTTATTCTGGGGGTAGAGTCCACAAGGGTCAACCAGATAGCTAGACTCGCAGTATCTCCCAAACTTGACTTTTCTGGAAGTGAATACTCTCTATGGGGGACTTTGTTCAGCATTAAGTTTTGCTTGGTAGATAAAGAAGAGGGATCATTCTTTGTTCTGGTAGATAAAGTCTGGGGTCCTGTTCAGCTCTGCTGCACCTGCTCCTGCTCCTCCCCAAGGTCAGGGGCAAGACCGGAAGTCCCCACTGGCTGGGAAGTCTCTGTCAGGCACAGAAGGGAAAAGGAGGCAGGCCCAGCTTTGCCCATCCCACTGTGGCTGAGCACTTGCACTCCTCACATGGGCTGGTCCCTCTCCACTTCTGGGAGGAGGAGAAGGGTGAAGTCAATCACAGTTGTAACCAAAGGATTTTGGGAGGCTTCTCAGCTTCTCATCCTTTGTCTTCCACACTCAGTTGGTCAGCTAGCCCTAGGTGAGATCCTTGATGTGGGCCCTGGGGTGCAGGGATGAGTCAACCACAGCCCTTCCTTGTGGAGCTTGGAGTTGGGTGGGGGCTGGGGTAGGGTTGGCAGATACAAGTACTGCGGCCGAGGAGGCTCAGCCCTCTGTGGAAGGCATAGCCCATACTTCCAGGCAGGTGTGTTTAAGAGGGATGGGGGAGCCAGGTGTGGTGGTGCGCACCCATAATGCTAGCATTCTGGGAGGCTGAGGCAGGAGGATTGAGTCCCACCTGGGCAGCTCAGTGCCTCACTAAGGTGAGACCCTGTCTCAAAGTAAAGAATGGACTGGGGATGTAGCTCAGTGCGAGAGTTTTGTGTTCAATCTCCAGTACTGCAAAAGATGGGATGAGGCAGGGAGCTAGACAGGGAGAAGGAAGCCAAGGAGAGGGAGGGAAGAGGGAAAAGGAGGGGGCGGGGATCGAGACAGAGACCAGAGAGGAGCTGAAGCCCAGGAGCAGATAAGACTTTGAAGCCTCAGTAAAGAGTGGGTGCTCTGTTTTGGCCTATGATGGGGCCTGTGAACGTGTGGACGGCAGCATTTTGCATGCTGAGCACTATGTAAGCATCCAGCATAAGATTGCAGCTCTACTTGCCCAGGACGTGGGTGCCATTTCTACACACAGAGAAACTGAGGCTTAGACAAGTGGCGGGATTGCTCAGGTCTCCAGGGCTGATTAGGGTGGAGCTGGGCCAAACCCAGGCGTCCAACCCCATCTCTACTTCTAGGCGGGTCTGCAAACCTTCCCCTCATTGGGCCGTCCGGCAAGCTGATGAGTGGAAGGACAGCAAGTCAGTGGAGGTGGCCGGGAGCTGGAGGACAGAGCAGAGGAACCAGGGAAGTGGAGAAATATGGGTTCCTTGTTTTGATTCTCAGTGAAGGGCCCACCTGATCTTGTCCTGACCTTGTAGAATGCAGGAGGCAGGCATGATGGGCAGCTCCCTCCCAGGCCAGAGTGCAGCCCTGATGGAGGGGCACCATGGTCCTGGGCTCAAATGATTTCTGCCTGGGGCTTTCCCTGGGCCTCCCTTCCTTCTGAGAAGAAGTTGTCTTGGCTGGTGCTAGGTTAGCCCTCAACACTCTCCAGACAGCCCTGCCTGCACCTTCCTTCCCGGAATACTTTCTCCTGGGTCTGGCCTACCCCTCATTGTTGTCTCAGTAGATGAGATGATTGTGTGCCCACAGAGCTCAGATTTCTGCCAGGGGCATGGGGTGCCGCCTTGGCCAGGAGAATGGATATCTCAGCCCTGTGGGAGGAGCAGGAAACCTGAGACATGGCCACTTCAAAGGGAGAGCTGACAGGAGCCCAGCAGGTCTCAGGAGCAAGCAGCCCCAGGAGGGTCTGTCCCGGCCAGGAGAGGGTCCTGATTAGGAGGAGGGGTGAGCTGGGAGGACAGGAAGCAGAAGAAGAGGGCTGTGCCAAGCAGACAGGAGCTCTTTGTTTCTGTGGGTCCCCTGTGACTTGGGCAACATTTGGCAAGCAGACACATTGGTTCATAAAGCCTCTGTTTTCCACCTGTTGCCCTTCAGCTGCATTTCCTCCTGGTGGTGCCCCCACTCCTGCACCCACAGGAAATGCCTTGACTGCTCAGGGCCTTCAGCTCCCCTCTTGGAGCCAACGCAGGCCACGGGCAGCCTCTGGAAATCAGTGTCTCTGTGGAGGGATGTCAGCAGGCTCAGGGCGATAGAGAAGGCTGAAGCTCTCCAGCCATCTCTTCCTCCTCTGTGGCTGTTCTCGGCCTTTCTCTTCCAATCACCAGCAAAGGATGATCCAAACCATGGCATCAAGTGCCCCAAGGGCTCATGGGATGGCTTTCAAGGGCTGCCACTTGCCAGCTGAGTGACTGAGGATGTGTTGCCTCCCCCAAGTCCCCTCATCTGGAAACTTTAGCCAAGTGTCCGGAGGATCAAGCACAGCAGCTGGGGTGTGGATGGCTGGACCACGCCCAGCTCACAGAGGCTCTGTCCTTGCTGGACTCTTTCCTGCTGTGAGCCATGAGGGAAGAATCTGCATCCAGCTCTCAGTGCATTGGCTCCGTGGGAGAAAAGATCCCTGGCTGGGAGCCTCATGGGAGACTTGGGGTGCACAGTCTTCTCTCTCTCTGTTCCCCCATTAGAATGGGGATGGTGATGGTCATTGCAGGACTACTGTTTGTGCTGGCCACACAGCTCTGTTTGGAGTCAAAAGCACCATCCCTCGGCCAAGGATGTCTTGCTTTCATGTGAGGGATGGCAGAGCTGCACACCCATGTTCTCTCCACACTTCCTGCAGTGACAACATAGGCCGAGCTGAGAGGCACACTGGCTTTCAGGGACAGTGCCAGGTGGTAGCACTGGCTGACTTCTACAGTGTAACTAAAGCTACCCCACTTATTTCAACCTATACCATTGGTTAATTTACCACAAAATCCCTAAAAGTTTAAAAAGTGGCTCTTTTTCAACCCAACAACTTCCTACTGGGGGCAGGAACAAGGAAACAGGCCTAGGGACCCTGCTGGTCAGGCGGGGTGGGGCCCTTGAGGAGACCTTTTTAAATATATCCCATCTGGAGCTGGTTCTACCCAGCTTTTCTCTTGGGCTCTGAAGCTAGAAAACTCCTAGAGGCAGGAATAGAGCTTACAGTCTTGGGGAAACCAAGCTTGGTGGGCGGTTACCACCCTGCCAAGGGGGTCTCAGACTTGTTATCCTGCAAAGGACCAAGGTGCAAGGTGTGAGGGTACCAGCCCCCCCAGGCCTGCCTGTTACACACCAGCACTGACTGTTGCACAGTGTTTTACACTGCAGACACCTTCTCTCTGCTCCTTATAGTCACACCACTATCTTAGTATTTCGAAACCTGCATTCCATTTCCCTGTAGGTGCTTCCAACGGGGCTCAGCTGCTGGCACACTGGAGATGTCCCATGGATCCAGGCTGCATGAGTGGGTAAGTAAATGAGTCCATGTACACAGCCCCTGAAGGGGCCCACCTTAGCTAGCCCTGCCCTTGACTTCCTTCAGACTCTAAAGCTTGCAATCAGCCTGTCCTTTTTACCCTTTGTTCCTACAGCTGGTAGTGAGTTTCGCCTAGTGCATGGCCCAAGCTGACCAGCAGAGATGTGAGGATGCCTCCTTGGCTGTGTATTGGGATCTGATGGAAGGTGTGGGGAGGTGAGGGAAGCCACAGCCTGGTGGAGTGGGTGATGTGCTTCAGGGGCAAAAATCCAGGAGCCTAGAGGACTTGCAAGAGGAGCTGTCCAGAGGCAGACAAATGCATGGTGTGGAGCTCAGGGGGCGCGTAAACCTTTCCAGCCAGAATGCAGTGACCTTTGTCCCTGGTGCTTGGGTATAGGTCACCTGGCTGGTGCTCCTGTCTTCCCTGGGCTCTGCATCTCTATGGAAGTCCCACCCCATCTGGATACCGCTCTCCCTTGAGGTACCCCCTGCTTGTGGTACCAGTTCTGTGTCCCTGCTGACACTGCCACCCACAGGGGCCCTGACCTCCCAGGGCATCCTGCCTATAATTTGCCTTCCATGGAGATGTGGGTTGTGATATCTCATTTTTTTTCTAATCACAGAAAGACATAGCTTGGTTGCTCAGGTACTGTGCCAAGATGCTTTAGCACTCTGGAGAATTAGTCAATTGTGTATTTCTTCACCATTTTTGCAATGGTTTATTGCGATTATTGATGGGAGCAATTTTTAGTGTTGCCATATCTTGTTTCCAAACAACAAGGGACCCTGACCTGTCACCCCCACCTCAGCTGGAGATTCTAGCACCAAGCCCCAGACACTACTTGTGCCAGGCAAACAGGGCCCCCAACGAGTCCCTTGTGCCCTGGCAGGGCCACCTCCAGGGATACAGAAGCCCCACACCTCCTCCAGGACCTCCCAAGACTGGGTGTTTCTCCAGGGCATGGTGCCCACTGGTGTCTGCCTGTGCCAGCACTGGCTCCCCGAGGTTTTACCCACCTGATGCTCCAGGAAATGCTTGACCACCCAGTGGTCTAAGCAAATAGCCAAGACCAGTCTTTCAGGACAAGTAGAACTCTTGGATGACCACGACTTGCCTGAGGGCTAGATGCTTCCTGCCTCACCTGCTGACTGTGGGCCAAGCTCCTACCTGCAGGGGTAGGGCTGCTATGTGTCCCTGAGGCCCCGCAGTGCCCTGGGCATGCATGGAGGGCCACAAGTGGTTGGCTTCCAATCAGTTACTGGCACACACGCAGTGAGCATTGAGGAAGGTCTTTGTTCTGGAGCCACTGGCATTTATAGACCTATCCTTAGAAGCCAAAACCAGCTGTGCAACTAAAAATGGCTTTGCTCAATAGGACATGTGTTAAAATGAGGCTGTGCTTACCATCTCCGATCTCGTACTACTATTAGAGAAAATAAAAATAAGAAAGAGAGGGAGGGAGAAAGGACAGAAGGAAGGAGGAGAAAGGAGAGAGAAAGAAAGAAAAAGGAAAGAGAGAAAGAAAGGAAAGGAAGGAAGGAAGGAAGGAAGGAAGGAAGGAAGGAAGGAAGGAAGGAAGGAAGGAAGAAAAGAGGAAAGGAAAAAATGTGGTGCTTTTTTCTCCCCCTTTGGCAAGTGAGGGGACAGTCCTCTCTGAGGCCCCTGGCTCTTGCTCTAGGAGCCCAATTGTGGTCTCAGCAGGGCTGAGAGGTTCTCTTTCTCTGGAAACCCGTGTTCCCTTCAGCTGGTCATTCTGTCCCTGCCAGCTGTTCCCTGGCCCCTGGCCGATGTGGGTGGACCAGTCATGCACACCTTGCCTGCAGTAGAGTATCCACCTCGCTGTCCCCAGAGATCCCTGCTCCATGCCCCACCTCCAGGCACCGAGCCCAGCAGGAACCAGACTTGCAGGGATGTTGGGGGTGGGGTGGGAGGAGGGAGGTGACAGGGACTGATGGGGCAACAGGGCGGGGCCAGCCTGGGAGGCCTCCGTGGATAAAGGGTCTCCGCGCAGCATAGGGGCCGAGCCCAGCTGGCTGGATCGCCACTGCAAGAAGCAGTATGAGGGTCCTCCTGGCTGCCCTGCTGGTCCTGTCCCTCGGGGATCTTGGTGAGTGCTCTGCATCCCTGGACCCCTGGCCAGCGTCTCAGGTCCCATGCCCAGCCAGACAGTGACAGGTGCAGGGATGGCAGAGGACCAGGGCCACATCTGGGTCTGCTGGCACTTCCCCCAGGACCTCCTCTGCTGCCCTCATGTCCCCTGGGACCCCTGGCACCCATCCCAGTTACCCAGGTTCAGAGAGAGTCAGCCGCTTGCAGAAGGAAGACACAGAGGAGACCTGAGTTTCAATCCTAGCTCCTGCATGGACCGTGAGCCCACTCCGGCAAGATGGAGCTTCTCTGAACCTCAGTTTTCTCATTTAAAAACCCTGGGGCTGGGAGGAGGAGGTGGGCTGCCCTTGCCTGGGGCTGGGCACAGGTGAGGAAAACCTCCTGCAGCAGAGGGGTGGCTGGTTCCCACCCTTGTGTCCTGGAGGGAGAGGGGAATGAATGACTGATCTCCCCTTGAAATGTGGGAACAGAAGAGACAGAACTGGAGGGACCGGAGAGCAGGGCCAGAGCCACGGCTCCGCACAGGGCTGGGGCGGCTTCCGGGCTCGGGCTGCTCCTCGGGGACATGCTTCAGTGGTGGAAGCTGTGAGTGGGGGCTGCCTGCAGTGCCAGAGGGGAGGTCCAAGGCCAGACACAAGGCTCAGGCAGTGGGTGGGGCTCATGAGAGCGCATGTGCCCCTCCCTTGCCCAGTGCTGTCCCTCGCTCCTCTTTCAGGGCGTCCACTGGGGGCAGGAGCATCCTGCAGGAAGAAGGGGATAGAGAGGTGGTTAGCGAGCAGGGGCATCTTACCCCCACACAGGGGGAGCATGGGCTCCACTGTCCTAACCCTTCAGACATCAGGCTTCAATCCTCCCGTTCCACACTCTCTCCCCTCTCGCTCCCTGCCACATGACGCAATGTCACAGGTCAGGGCCACCTGGGCGTGGCAGGAAGGAAGCTTTGCTTTCTTGTTGGGAGTCACAGGCAAGGGATCTTTGGTTGCCTTGGCCTTTACGGAGCAGGGGCCTGTACCCCTATCAAGCCCTGTCCTGTCCTGGGACTCCTGTTCTTGTCCCTGAGGGTGGGTGTCCCCAGGCTAGTAGAAGTCAGGCCAGCTGGATCCAGTGGTGTGGGCAATGGCGGAGCCCTGACAGGAGGTGCCCATGGATTCCCACCAGGCTGGATCATGTGCCCAGGTCCTCTCCTGGGCCTCGCCTGTCTGCTTGGAGGAAGAACTGAGGAGAAAAGGGAGGCTCTGTCCTTGGCTTGGTGCCGTGGTTTGTCCCACTCCTGGCTTCCCCATTGCTCTCCAGGCTGATCTGTTCTCTGGGTGATTTCTACACCAGCTCCTTATCCCTGCCCCCCCCATACTGTCCCCATGCAGGCTGTCCATTCCCTCATGCCTTCTTTGTCCAGTTGCCAGATATTCAAGTTATTTCCAGGTTTTTGCTATTTTGAATAATGCTGCTGTGAATATTCACGAAGGTGTCTTTACAGACACATATTTCTATTTCTAGAAGCTCAATTGCTGGGCCATAGGGTTACTCCTTATTTAACATTTTGAGAAGCTGCCAGCCTGTTTTCCAAAGAGCCTGCGCCAGTTCACGTTCTGAGTGGAGTAGGAAGGTTTCCCCTTTCCCACATCCTCACCCACACGTGTCATTGTCTGTTTCAGCTATGAGCAGCTATGTGACATACTTGATCACATTTTAAAATTTGCATTTTCTCCCAGACTAGTGATGGTGAACAGCTTTTTGTGTGCTTACCAGCCATTTGTCTTCTTTGGTGAAACTGAGATCTTTTACCCATCACGTATTTAATTCTTTTTTGATGCTGTTAGGAAGTAGAATGACAGTTTTCATTTCAGCCCTAGGCTTTTCAGTGCCCATATGCAAAGATGTGATTGATTTTGGCTCCCAACCTGGTATCCTGTGACCCTGCTGCATCAGTGTTCCTGGTCTGATGGTGCTTGGCAGATGCTGTAGGGTTTTCTGCACCCAGGTTCACGTCAGCTTCAGAGAAACACTTTCACTCCCATTTCTTCTTCAGGGCAGGGTTTATTTCTTTTTCTCACCTTATTGCTATGCCCTGTGCCCTAGCACTGTGTTGGGTAGAACAGATGAAGTTGTATACCCCTGCACTGCTCTTGAGCTTAGGCAGAAAGCTTTCATTTTTTGCCATTTTGATTTGACATTCATGCCATCCACCAGGCAACCAGGTGAGGAAACCTGATCAAGCCTCTTCGCAATTGTAGATTCTAGCACCAAAGCAGGTTGACTGGGAGGGCCCATCTTTCCATACAGGGAGATCTGCTGTGTCCCTGACCCTCCATTCCCGCAGCACCCACAGACCTGTGTATTTTCCCTGTTCGTTGGTAACCTCAGGCAGTGTTTAGAGACCCACAGTGGAGAGAGACTCTTAATTGAACTTTTACTTCTCAGTCTCCCTAAGGGCCAAGCAACAATCCTGCCCTCACCCACCTCTCAGGTTCAAGTGGGACAAAGCAGGTGGAAGAACTCTCTAAACTTCATTGGGGACCTGGTCAGCATCCCTTTCTAGGAGCAGGAAGAATGGCTAAGTCACAGGAAGGAAAAGAATCTAGAGGTTTTGCCAGCCTTAGTTTATTGAGACCCACAGACCACAGGCCAGGGCAGAGTCCCAGCTGGTTAGGGCCAGACCAGCTGTGGTGTACAGAGGACAGGTCTGGGAGGCTCCATGAGGGCAAGGTGGTCCCTCCCAGACAGTTGCAGAGCCTTAACCTGGGCCTCTTCCTCCCAGGACTGTGTCTGGCTGCCCCTAAGCGGAACGTGCGATGGTGTGCCATATCCACCGATGAGGCAGCGAAATGCGTCAAGTTGCAGAGGAACATGAAGAGAGTGAGGGGCCCTCCAGTCTCCTGCATCAGGAGAGCCTCCTACCAAGGCTGTCTCCAGGCCATTGCCGTGAGTCGTGGCCTTGGGTCGGGGTGCCAGGAAAGAAGTGGAGTCCGGGGGAGCTGGGCTAGGCTCCTCTTCCTTCTCAGGCACATGTGAGCTGGGGGCCGCCCCTTGTCATAGCAAAACTATGCTCTTTGAAAGAAAGAAACCAGTTAATTTCTGTGTATGGGGAGACTGGGGTCTCATAACCTTACTGTTAACAACTGTCCCCAAAAGAGGCACAAATAAGGTCTGATCTGAAATATGGTGAAGGTTTAAGGTAAAAAAAATTATTATAATAAAAGACACACGGACACGAATCCGTCTCAAAATCCTCTCCCTGTCTCTCAACACACCCGTCCCATTGTTCTTGCCACTTTCGGCAGCAGTTCTGCAAATTCTCTTTTGTGTCTTTAGTTGTGCTGTCCTGGCTGCCTCAATGTCCCGGATCCATTCAAAATGCTCAGCCTAGGTCATTTTGACTTTGGGGAAGAGCCGAAGTGATCGTTAGCTCCAGCAAACGAGGCGGACACAGCATCATGCTTTATGAGCCTTCCTTTCTGTTTGGATGGCACTTGGTGGCAGCAGCCTCCACTGCATTTTTGGTCAGACCTCATAAAAGCTCTCAGGAAAGAAGACTCCAGAGCTGCTGCCAAAAGTGGCAAGAGCATGGGATGAGCGTGTTTGAAGTGAGGGGGAGGACTTTGAGGGGGACTCACAGCATTGTATCTTTTGCTGTACTAATTTTAAAGATGTAAACACTCACCATCTATTTTGACTGCACCTCCTCATGTTGGATGTATGTGAGTGAAGGTCACGGGTGCTCTGAAGGGTGAAACCTCCCAAAGAATCATTACCTGCTGCCCTTGAGACACAGGCCTGGGGAGTCACAGGCATCTCGTCCTGTTGCTAGGACAGGGTGTGTGCGCCCTTAGAAAGACATTCATCCATGACATTTTCAGTCAGAGAGAGAGAAGGGTACTGTGACTTGTGCATGGTCCCTGATTCCTTTTGTTTGTTGAGATATGCTAATTTTTACACTAAAATAATTTTTACTCATTCGTTCAACAAATATATTTTGTGTCTGCTATGTGCTGAAACTGGCCCCAGGTGGGTAACTGGTGTCAAAGTTGCCAATGCAGCCTGCCAGGATCACTGTGTAAATATAATGGGGTCCTTACACTTCTTAGAGGATGGTTTCACCTGATCAATGCACTGCCATCTTCTGCTTGTGTAAAGTTCCTAGTCCTGTTCTAACCTATTCAGTCTGAGTATTGGTGAAGGGGACCACAAAATCAACTGCACATGAAATCAGTACTCTCTACCATTCACCCAGAGAAAGCTGAGGAAGATGAGATAGTTAAAAACAAAACTTGTATTATGGAAAAACTAGGGCAAGGCTACCCAGAAAACTACAGAGGGAATATAAATGTCTTAGCTTTTATTTTTAAAAAATTATTATTATTATTATTATTATTATTATTATTATTATTTGAGATGGGTCTTTCATGTTTCCCCATGCTGAGATGACTGACATGTGCCTCCACACATTAGTCTGAACTAAGTCACCAGACAAACTGACATCTTAAAATGCATTATGAAAAATTTATAGCCAATAAGATTACACGAACACTGAGGAAGCACCAGAGTGAATGGATATGCTTGAGCTCTGGTAAATGACTGCTATTTGCACTCTATGAAGAACCAGTGCAAGCTGGTAGGAAAGGTAGAATCACACATGAAAAATGACAGAAACAGTGTTAGTGATGCACATTTTCCATTGTGACCAGACAGGCAGCTTGTTAGCACTTGGATTTTCAGCGCTAGTCATGGTTACAGGCCATGCCTGTCCTGCTGGCCATGCTACCAGGAGCTGGTTCTTGCTGGCTCCAGAAGACAGAGCAGCTGCAGCACCAGGCACAGATACAAATTCCTCACCATGCTGGTCCCACACTCCTGGCTTCTCCCAGGGATACAGCCTTTAGGGAAAGAGAGCAAAGATTTCACAGGCAAAGTCAGAAATCACTCAGGTGCCAAACTCTGGGAGAAGGTCAAGGACGTGGCTTTGTGTTATGGTCACGTGAAGACATCTGAATTGCTGTACCTTCTGTTCAGTAAAAAGAACTTCAGCAAGCATGATGCAAAGCTGGGGAGCAGCATCTAGAGTACCAGCTAGAAACCCACATGGTGGTGCTGCCATAACCAGGGCCTGGTGCCAGCTCAGAGTTAAAGCTCTTGGGTGGGGCCTTGGCCTATGCCTCCCCTTGCGACAGTGGAGCCTGTGGCCAGCTGGCCCCTTGTAGCCCCTTGCGACAGTGGAGCCTCTCTGAAGCCCTGACCCACTCACCTGGGCTCAGGGGCTTTCCTGCGGCTGACCCATTCATCCTCTCCTCCTCCAGGCAAAAAAGGCCGATGCTATGACCCTGGACGGTGGACAGCTATATGAGGCAGGGAAGGCCCCCTACAACCTACGGCCTATGGCAGCAGAAGTGTATGGCACAGAAGAGGGTGAGTTCTTGGGGGATACGAGGCAGGGTGGCCGTGGCCGTGGCCGTGGGATCAGTGTGCACCGTGCTGCAGGCAGCAGAGATGCTGGCCTGAGAGGGAAGCATGTGAAGTCCCCTCTTACTGTAGCTGGGTGTCGGCACTGTGCTCCTCCCTCCAGCCCAGGCTGACTTTCGGGTCTCCCTGTCCCTTGCAGAACCCCGGACACACTATTTTGCTGTGGCTGTGGTCAAGAGGAGCAGTATCGTCCGGCTGGACCAGTTGAAGGGCCTGAGGTCCTGCCACACTGGCATTCGCAGGACTGCTGGGTGGAGGATCCCCATAGGGCTGCTCCGTCCGTTCTTGAACTGGCCAGGGCCCCCTGAGCCCATTGAGGCAGGTAAGATGGTCCGGAGGTTCCTGAGTGAGCTTAATAGGGGTGTCTATTACCACCATAGGCACGGTTCACTTTGGGGCACAAGGGTGACCATGGGAGGTGACTCCAGGATAGGGGAAGGCTAGCCGGGAAGCAGGTGTCTCTGGGGAGGGGCCCAGCCTGGCTCACCTAAGGTGCCCGAACCTGAGATCCAAGTCCATGCCGGAGATTCTCCAGGGAGTAACGGTCAGGGGCTGTGCCCCCAGGACACCCTCGGGGGTGACGCTGCGGCAGGGCTGGCTCCACTCTGTGACCCACTTCTCTGCTCCACAGCTGTGGCCAGGTTCTTCTCAGCCAGTTGTGTTCCCGGCGCGGATGGAGCACAGTTTCCCAACCTGTGTAGCCTGTGTGCAGGGACAGGGACAAATAAATGTGCCTTTTCCACCCAGGAACCGTACTTCGGCTACTCTGGTGCCTTCAAGTGAGTGATGCCATCTTTATCCCCTGCGGGCCACATGGCCTCAGCCCAAGAGGCCTCTGCAAGGGCCTAGTTGGCTCAGCCGCTGGCGGGAACCAGGGGCACCCAGTGTTCTGGGTTCTCCTGCTAACACCAGCCCCTCCCCTGAGCACCTCGGGGCTGAAGGAGTCTTGCTGTGTGACGTTTCTTCTGGGGCCAGCTGGAGAGGAGAGCACGGTGCACAGGCTGATGTCTCTTCCTCTTCCTGGAGAACAGGAGGAGCCCCAGCTGATTTGTCCCCTGACCCTCGCCCCTGAGGCCCCATCCCTGGGTCTGCTGAGCACTTTGCAGAGGGGCGTCTTAGGGCATGTTGGCAATCCATGCCTGAGGAAGAGCCACAAGGCCAGAAGCCTCTGCCTTCTGGTGTAGCAGCTCTGAAGCTCTCTCTTACATAGAACAAAAAGTGATGTTCCCTCTTCCCCTAGAGCCGTGGTCAGGGCCCTCTCAGACCTCAGCTCCACCCAGAGGGACCCCAGATCTCCACGTCCCTGGGAGCCACCTGCAGGGTCCAGGCCACTCACCTTTGGGGCTTTCTAACTTCCCAGGTGTCTGAGAGATGGGGTTGGAGATGTGGCTTTCATCAAGGCGAGTACAGTGTTCGGTAAGAGTGGGGCTGGAGCCGTGGGTCCTGCACCTTTTCTTGTATTTCCTCGTAACTCTGACTGTGCTGCTCATTAGATCACAGCGTGGCCCAGTCCTGGGTGCTCTTTCCCTCACCCACAGACCCCTCTCTCTACCTGCAGAAGTGCCAGAGCCCAGGGGTTTGAGCTGGGCCCTCCAGGCCTATGTGGTCCTGTGGCATGGAGCGGGTGCTCTCGGGCTCTGGCTTCCATGCTCACACATTTTCCAAGCATCAGAACCAGGCTGTTCCCAAGGGTTTCCCCTTGGCATTGGCTTTAGGCATGGGTCTGTGTGTTTCTGTGCATGTGTAGATGAGGGGCTCTCACAGCAGTAGAATAATCACTGTAGAGATGGGGGACTCACACTCCCATCGGGCCATGCCCCTGACTGAGAGCCGTGTCCTCTCTCCTCCCTTCCCACCCAGTCATTGTGTGTCCTCTTCCGGTCCTGGGATGAGGCACAACTGCTAGGTACAGACAGGCCCCCCCATTCCCCAGGGCCCCCCCACATGTCATCAAGGTCACCAGGAGGGTCACAGCACTCTCAGGATTTAGCTTCTCACCACCACTCTGCTGGTATTCTTGCAGTACCTCGAGTTGTTTTGGCATTCACTTTGTTTGTCCACAGGGGAGCTCTGACGTGATCTCACTGCAAGCTTCATTTGCACTTCTCTGACACCTATGAGTTGCTTCTCTCGATATACTCACTGAAGCTTGGGCTCCTTGTTCTTATTTGATAAACTGTGACTTGTGTCTTCACGGTTTCAATTCAAGTACAGGAGCATCTCTAGCTATCAAATCACGGTAGGATTTAGACTTTAGGGTGATCGGGCAATAGTGCAAAAATCTTTGAAATCAATAAGCTAAAGCTTATCAGTTTTGCCCTGATCATTTGTGGTCTTGGTGTCTTTTAAAGATACTTGTTTCACCTCCAAATCTGAAGATGTCAGTTAATAAGGTGAACGAGTTCCACCTCCTAACTGCTTGCATGTATGCTACCTGGGAAATCAGGTTTAGCATTTTCTCCCATAATAACAACAAAAATTGCACCTGTGTGCTCGTGATGTGAGGAGCAGTTCTTCACGGAGTCTGTATATCCATGTTACCATCCTCTGAGTTGTTCTGCTTTGCTGGTGTGTTGGTTTTGTTTTACCCGGGCATGTGGAAGCTCTCTCTACTAGGGAGAAGGACTTCCTTTTCTGATTTTACTATTTACTTTCAGCTTTTCTAAGCTAAAAACTCAGAATTATTCTGATGGGTTTCTAAAAAATCAAACTTTAATTGTAATTTTATAGAATTTAAATCTATCCATGGACGTTAGGTTGTCTAACCCATGACAATGTGACATCTTCTCATTTGATCAAACTCCACTTTATGTCTTTGCTAGAGCATCACATTGTTTCCATTATGGGTATCATGCATTTTTTTGTGAGCCTACTAAATATTTAATTGTTTTAGTTGCCATTGTAATACCTTACATGCTATATTAGTTCTATTTGGACTACTAGTAATGCTTGGTTTTTTTTTTTGTTGTTGTTGTTGGTTGATCTTAAAACTTGTTACCCTTTGGAATTCTGTTGGTTTTATCTGTTTTATGTTGCTTCATTGGCTTTTCTAGGTAGATAATTCTATCATCTTTAATGAGGGCTCATCTTTTCTTTCTTTTATAAATTCTGTGCTCCTGATACATATGATTGTATTGGCACTGGGGTAGAAGGCATCTTTACTTTGTCAAAATTTCCTTCTTCAGTATGGTTTTGCTGTAGAGATTTTGACGAATGAAATTTATCAAGTTTAAGAACTTTACTAGGTTCTCTAACTTACTAGCTTTCTGAAGCTAAAAGGTCATAAATAGCTGTTGAGTGCGTGCACATGTGCGTGCGCGCACACACACACGCGCGTGCACGCGCACACACACACACACACACACACACACACTTTCTCAGCACCTGTGAAATTTGAAGGGCTTGTGGTTCTCTTCCTTCACCCACCAGCATGGTGAATAGCCTTCACCATGTTCATTCTCTCCTGGGCTCTTGTCTACAGAATAAACTCAAAGCTTAATCCCGATCTGTTAGCATGTTAAATACCACTAGATTGAGTTAGCAAATATATAATGTGGGATTTTTGCATTAATGTCCATAAATGAAGTAGGTCCATGATTCTTCCCTCCTCTACCTCTTCTTCTGATCTTTAACACCAAGTTTACTGTCATTTTCTATATTCTGAAGCAATTTATATACAATATAGATTAACACTTCCGAAGTCTGGCCAAATTCATTTATATAAACACTTTGTGTTTATGATAGGCCCAGTGTGGAATGTGACTCACGGGTATTTTCTGCCTTAAGTCTTTTGGTCATTTCTTACTTTTCCTGGGGATGTTGGCAAAGGGTCTGTCAGAAGGTGACCTGTGAGGTGACCCTTTCCAGCAGGGCTGCAGGACGTGATCAGTCATGGGGTCACAGCTCTGCCAGCCCCTGGATCCTCCTGGAACTCTCTTTACCTTTCTGAGTGTTCTGGATCCTTCACTGCCTTTCTTTTCAGGATTTCCTTCCCGCTTTCCTCCCTCCCTCCCTCCTTCCCTCGTTTTCCTCCCTCCCTCCCTTCCTTCCTTCCTTCCTTCCTTCCTTCCTTCCTTCCTTCCTTCCTTCCTTCCTTTTTTCCCTGCAGGAGATGGAGTCCAGGGTCCCACACATGCTAGGCAAGTGCTGTACCACTGAGCCACACCCTTAGCCTGATTCACCATGTCATTAGCTTTCTCATTGCTGAAACATAGTACTTGACACCCTGTAAAGGAGGAGAGGATTAACTTGGCTCACAGTTTTCAGAGGGTTCAGTCCATGGTCACTGGCTCCAAGGCAGAGATGGCATAGTGGAAGGGCGTGGGAGGAGGACAGCTGCTCACCTCATGGTAGCCAGGAAGCAGGGAGTGAAGGGAGGAGTGGGGGGTGGGGCAGGAGCACTCTTCCAGTGACACCCCAGGGACCAGCTTCTAACCCGGCCCTGCCTCCTAACAGTGAGTTCAGCCACGGTTGCATCCATGGATGAATTCACTGATGGTATAGCACCATGACCCAGTCCCCTGATGGGCCCACCTCTGGAGCCTTTGGGGGACATTCTGGGTCGGAGCCGTCAGTCACACTGCCTTCCTGTCTCTCACTTCTGTCAGTGGGGCAGGGTTATTTCCCCCAACTCAGAACTCAGTGGGGAAGAGTGGCTCTCTGGCTCATGTCTCCTGCCAAACTTGGCTCACCCGGGCCCTCTCCCTCCCACAGAGGACCTGCCAGACAAGGCCCAGCGAGACCAGTACAAGTTGCTCTGCCCAGACAACACCTCGAGGTCAGTGGAGGAGTACAAGCAATGTCACCTGGCCCGCGTGCCATCTCATGCTGTCGTGGCCCGAAGTGTGGATGGCAAGGAGGACTTGATCTGGGAGTTTCTCCGCCAGGCACAGGTAGCCCCACCAGGGGTGCTCCCCACATGCTTGGCATTGGGGGTGTGGTGGAGACTGACTCTTGCAACTCTAGAAGTCTCTGCTGGATCAGGGGACTCCAGCCTGGATGGCGGCAATGTTGGACCCTTCTAGCATTGCAGAACCCCTGCAGCTCATGGCTGCAGTGGAAGAGGGGGGCACAGTATTCCCAGGACTCAAAGGCACTCCCAGAGACTAGGCCAAGCTGAGCTTGTGCCTCTGGGATGGCAGGAGTCCAGCCCTGGAGGGTTCGGGCCAAGGCCCTGCCCTCAGAATTATCCTGAAATTCCAGACACTCATTTTCAACACTGGGGCTTGGTGTCCTCCCTAAGGCCTGCTGACTTCATAATTCCATTTTTCCTTGATTAGGAAAAGTTTGGAAGAAACAAGTCGTCGTCCTTCCAGCTCTTTGCCTCGCCCCCGGGGAAGAAGGACCTGCTGTTCAAGGACTCTGCTCTTGGCTTTGTGAGGGTCCCTGAGAAGATAGACGCTGGGCTGTACCTGGGCTTTGGCTACCTCTCCTCCATCCGGAACATGGAGGAAAGTGAGTGTGAGCAGGGGGCGTGGGAGGTGTCTTCCGGGTAGGGTGACCCTGCCCTGTGACACTCATGCTGTCTCCTGGGCAATGTGCCGTCCTCATCATGGTGGGTTTGATGTAGGCACAAGGGTCTGCTGTTGGCTGAGGCAGGACAATTGGGAGAGGTGTCTCCAAAAATCCTGGCCCTTGGAGTCATGCTCCCCTGTGTCCCTGTGTGGGTCAGGATTCCTAGGACTGGCAGGAAAACTTGTCGGCCTCCTATTAAGTGAGAAACAGGCACAGGGGCTGGGGTGACCAGAGGCCCACTGACTGTCATCCATGCTGGTGCCTGGGGGCCTGGAGGAGGTCAGGGCTGGACTCAAGGTCCCCTCAGCTGCCTCTCAGGAGGACACTGGGCTCTGAGCCCTTAGGGATGGGGCATGGGTTAGAAGTCAGGGAAGCTATGGAGAGGAGGAGGAGAAACTGAGGCAGCCCCTTGGGCTGGAGCCCGTGGGGAGTTGCCAAGTGGACAGAAAGGAGGGAGGAGGGAGGAGGAAGCAGCACCCACCACGAGACCTCTCTCTCCAGAGGAGGCGGATTTGGCTGCCCGGCGCTCGCGGGTGGTGTGGTGCGCGGTCGGGCCTGAGGAGAAGAGCAAGTGTGACCGCTGGAGCAGCGCGAGCGGCAGCAGAGTGACCTGTGTCTTGGCCCGCACTGCGGAGGACTGCATCCTGCTCACCATGGTGGGCGCCTGTGCCGCGCGGGGTGGGGATGGGGGCTCCCGGAGGGCCCAGCCGGGGGGGTCCGGAGGGCCCAGCCGGGGTGGGCGTCTGCCACTGCCAGAGGGGTGGCGGAGAGCAGTCCGCACCTTGCCCCAGGGGTATGGTTTCAGGTTGAAAAAGCAGTTTATTGTGGAGTTTCCACTCCTTTTACCAGGAGAACAACTCAGGGTTATTGTGTATAATCTGGAACATGGGAAACACACACACACACACACACACACACACACACACACACACACACACATCTCAACCAACCAAAACCCACTTGTGGTTTTATACAGAGAAAAACATGATTAAAGTTTTTTTTTCCTTCATTTTCAGTACTGGGGATTGAATCCCCAGTCCTCTTAAAATTTTAATTTTAATTATTTTTTAGGGCAGGGTTAACTGCCCAGGTTGGTCTCAGACTTACGATCCTCCTGTCTCAGCCTCATAGAGTGCTGGAGTCCTGGCTATGATTATGGTTTTGGTGACTCTCTGCTCCAGGATTTCTTGTATACCTCCTGATGTGCATGACAGGTTTCGGGGTTGCATTAATAGTTTCTGAGCTTTTCTACTAGACAGTAACACATCATGGGCCTTTCCCACGTGAACACATTTCTTCAGAAGCACTTTTCAGGCAGGGGTTTCGAAACATCTTTTGTGTAGCTGGGTTCCAATTAGTCATGATCATTTTGCCCCTTTACTTCACTACTATCGGTAACCCTGCAATAGGCTGTTGAGTAGAAGTCTTCATCTCCAGTGTTGCTTAGCGCGCTGAAGCCACTTCTTAGCAGCCGCAAACAGAGGGCTCTGTCATCCTGGTGGCCCGCATGTCTGCGTGGGGCCAGGTGCGCTTGCTACTCATGAGCCCATGTGACACTTGCTGTGTGGCCCTCTGAAGTGGTGGTAGGGGTGTAGCTGTGTCTCATGTGTGTGTGTGTGTGTGTGTGTGTGTGTGTGTGTGCGTGTGTGTGTCCGTGTCTCAGAGTCACTGGTGTGGAAAGGGATCTGCTCAGAGAACAGAGGGTGAGAGCATAGGGTCAGTTGCCTGTTTTTTCCAACTGAGTGGCAGGGAGTCAGTGGGCACAAGGTATTTATTTCCTCTGAGTGCCCCTCTGAAACGGTGGGTTTTGAGGGGCCATGGGATGAGATGCCATTCCCAGGGCTGGGAAGACTGTGGACAGGAAGCCGCCTTGCTGCATGCTGAGGTCGGCTCTGTCTCCACAGAAAGGAGAGGCGGACGCCATGAGTCTGGACGGAGGGCTCATCTACACTGCGGGGAAGTGCGGCCTGGTGCCTGTTCTGGCCGAGAACCAGAGTAAGTGACGGTGGGCTCTCTGTGGGCGTGGGGAGGAGCTGGGACGCGTGGACACCTGCAGGCAGGACCCTGGGGGAGAAGATGCCACAGGGGCTGTGCTACCTAAAAAAAGCTCAGTGTGCTGAGATCCACGGACCGCCTCCTTCCTCCCGCCTCCCTACCTTCTCCCTCCTTCTGTCTCTCTCTTTTTTCTGAGCATCACTGGCTTGCTTTTATGCTTTAATTTTTAAGCTTTTAAAGATTTAACCACCCAGGCGAGGTTGTGTGGGGTTATTTTCCAACACTGCCCTCGTAAACGTAAGTTTTAGGTTCTTTGGGGTAGGACATGCTCTTCACCTTTGACAAAGTTATTGCCAAGCCACCGAAGTTCCCACACCTCTCCACCTCCTCCTGTATTCCGTCTCAGCTGCCACAGCCCAAGTGTGAGGACAACCAGGAAGGGTCAGGTTGTTCCTTTCCTGCATCCACCATGGAAACCAAGGAAACAGACCATAACTACTCCGGGTCTGCCCAATAAATGTCTCATTTCTTTTCTTAATTAAAAAATATTAATAAAGTATAGCTGTGGGCATTAATAAAAGCACACGAGCAGCCTCTCAAGGGCGCTACAAACCACACTCTGTGCTCCAGGGCCCTGATAGAGACCCAGCAGGTGTCAGAAGGCCCTGGTGTCCTGCTGTCCCCACCCCATCCTTCTGTCAAGATCATGACATTCTCTCGACTTCCAACAGCACACATCAGTTCAACCTGTGTTTGAATTTTATGCACATGTCAATGCCCGATTCCCCTTGCTGGGTGTGATGCCTGTGGTTGTTACCCATATAAGCGCGCAGCTGTGCTCCAGTTGGTCTCGTTGCTGCTCAGCCTTCTGCATGTGACTCTGCTGTGATTATTCACCCAGGTCTCTGCAGGCAGAGACCTGCCAGTGGGTGGTGACTGTGGCTAGGGCTTGCTCTTGTTTGTCCCTTGGTGAAAATGTATTCACTTCTGCCACGTGGAGCGGCTGTGGTCATCTCTCTGGATTTGACTCTGTATTGTGGAGTTTTCGAGGTGTGTGACTTCTCCGTACCTCAGTGTGCAACGATGCTTTGTTCTTTCAGGATCTGAAGAAAACCCAGGCTCTGACTGCGTGAACAGACCCCCGGAAGGTGAGGTGGAGCGAGGCACTTCCAGGGGCAAGAATTAGTTCTTCTTGCTGAAGGATGAGGTGGTGGTGGTAACTTAAAATTTAAAAAATGACAGGAAGAGACCCGGCCTTAGAAATCATAAAGGCAGTGGACACAGGTACGGGCTGCAGTGACCTTCGCATGGGCAGAGGGGATGGAAACAGTGGCCAGAGCTGCCCGCTCCCAGCTATAGATAGCACCAAGGCAGATTCTGCTGTGAACCAGGGTCTCCTGTGGTGAACCCAGGTCTCTGTGCCCCAGAGCAGCTCCTGAGAGGGCAGCAGCACTGTGCTGATCCCTTTGCCCCTTGGGGAGGCCCTGAATCCATGCAGTGGTGGCCCCCACTGCTCTTACCTGGTGCCCACTGTGGTGCGTTGCTGGGGACACACTTGTTCAGCATTTGTTCCTTTGGTGGCTCTCGTGTAACTCAGAGACATTGTGTGGCTGCTTGAGGACAGTCCCTATAGTCACCAGCCAGCCCAGCTTTTATTCATAGCCTAGCCCAACTTCCCTTGAGTAGGGCAGCAGCTTGCCCTGGTGGGTTTGCCTAGCAATGGCCAGTCACTTGAGGAACACTCCCCTGGTGATGCTTCTCGACATGGACTGGCTGGTGGACACTGCCTTGGAGTCCATGTGCCCGGCCTCCCAGGGGCTAAGATCACTCTGTTGTCTGTGTGCCAGGGTACTATGCTGTGGCAGCAGCTCGGACGTCAGACCCTGGCCTCACCTGGAACACTCTCAGGGGCAGGAAGTCCTGCCACACAGCCTTGGGCAGGACCGCAGGCTGGATCATCCCCATGGGCCTGCTCTTCAACCAGACCAGCTCCTGCAGATTCGGTACAGAGTCCCGGGAGGCGGTGGGGATCGGGATTTGCAGGTTGGGCTCAGAGGTGTCTTTGGATAGAAGAAAGTCCTCCCTAAAGGCGTGGATTCAGCAGGATGCATTCTGCTGGACAGTTTCCAGGTCCCTTCCATCCTACGGAGATAAACCCAGGGGTATCAAGTCAGTTCTGGTGGTGCATGGCTATGATCCCAGCTTCTCAGGAGGCTGAAGCAGGAGGATTGTAAATTCAAAGCCAGCCTGAGCAACTTAGCAAGAATCTGTCTCAAAACAAAAAGGGTTGGGGGTCTGGATCAGTCCCAGAATGTTTGCCTAGTGTGTGTGAACCCCTGGGCTCCATGCTCAGGTGCATGTGCATGCTTGCACGTGCACACACACACACACACACACACACACACACACACACACACACACGATCAGAATGTAGACCTACTTCTCTGCTCCAAAAGAATAGGTGCATGTTCTGAGAAGTCCAGTATTTTTTCCCTCTTGGAGCCCCAGACCCAAATTCTTCATAGACCCCACTTCCCCCTGCCACCGCCTGAGGGGATTTCTGTTTCTGCACAGAACTGACTGCTTCCCTACTCTGCCCTCTGCTGGCCTCTGGTCACCGCACACCCCACTCCCCTGGCCAGTACTGGCCAAGCTCTGCCTGCGGTGGCCTGGAGACTTGGGTGCATGATGCATTCTCACTGTGGCTCTGTTCTTGCATGGGCATCTCCCAGAGTAGGGAGATCCACGCCCCCCGGCAGGGTCACTGAGGCTTTGGTCCTGGCTGGGGCATGTGCTGCTCCCTGGCACAGCAGGCCACAGGGCTGCTGCTCCTGTCATCCTGTGGCTGCCTGAGCTGCAGGGTCTGACAAGGTGCCTCATGCTTGGGGCCCTCTTGTCCCGTTTGCCCCCTTGTCCCCTGGGTTGAATGACACAGGCTTATATTCAGATGAGGTTCAGCAGCAAGGGACAGGGCCGCCCTCGCCCCATTCAGAGAGTACAATAGAGGCTCGGCATGCCCCACGTAGGTTGGAGATGTGGCCTGCTTCGGCCTCCCGTTCAGGATGAAGAGCTGGAAAGGGAAGGGGCGCATGCCTGCCCTTCGTCTGACACGTTGCTGACTGGGGTAGGCTTGGCTGGAGGCAGCTGGTCCTCCTCTGTGACTGTGCGTGCTCTCTGACGCTGGCACGCAGTGACGTAACTGCGTCATCCAGGCAACTGAGGAGGGAGAGGACTCAGGAGGCCGAGCTGACTGCCTGGCTCCTCCCTGTAGGTGAATTCTTCAGTCAGAGCTGCGCCCCGGGTGCTGAGCCCACGTCCCGCCTGTGTGCTCTGTGTGTGGGCAATGACAGGGGCGAGAACAAGTGTGTGGCCAACAGCCAGGAGCGCTACTTCGGTTACTTGGGAGCCTTCCGGTGAGTCTCTCGCCTCCACAGCGTGGATCTCGGGCCTCCACAGGGTGGGTCTCGGGTGCAGGCTGTGGCCTGTCACAGCTGAGCCGGGGCAGCACCACTGAGGGCTCCTCTGCCTCACTCAAATATTTTCACCCTAGCCTCTCAGGAGGCTGGGGCAGGAAGATTGCTAGTTTGAGGTCAGCCTGGGCAACTTAGCTAGGCTATGTTTCAAAATTTAAAAGAAATTTTAAAAAGTCTTGGGGATGTGGCCATGTGGTAGTGCCCTGAGTTTGATCCCAGTAAGGACAAAAGAAAAAAGTTTTCAGAACTCATACACCATCGCCATGACACTATGTACAACACCTAGACACAGCCTACATGTATAATTTCACTAACTTGGGCATTATTTTGAAGCGGTGCTATTTAGGGGTGCAGTGACATCATTCTGATCGCCCCCAGATCTCTCTCTCCCGGTTCACCAAGAGTATATTTTGCCACCAGGTGGCGCCATGGACCTGAGAATGACAGTGCCTGGTCAAAGGGGGCTTTTGAGCTTTCTCATACAAGTCCAGTACTTTTCCCGTGACAGGATGATGCACGGTTTTTGTTATATTTTGAGTGAGTCATAAACATCCAAAAAACTAAACCTGTGCTTATTTTGATGTACAAGAATATCTTTGAGGATCTAAGGATTTGCAAATAGAAGAGCTGTGTTGCGATCCCTCTCGGCATAGTGGGCAGAGCACGACAGGAGCCCCAAGGTGTTTGTGACCCCTGCGCCACTCCAGGCCGGGGCGGATGTCATCGCCCTGAGGCCCTCTGCACGGTCGCATTTCTCTTTATAGCGGAAGGCTGCTTGGTCCTTTGTTCTAATTATATCTAGAATCTAGACTGGACAAATTTCTAACAAAATAGTTGAAAGTTGAACCAGAGGTCTTACTCATCCCTTGACTTCTAACTAACTGTGTTAGTGCTTGTTCTTCCTTTCTGACTTTGTGCCACTTCCTGCTCACTCCGACAGAGGGGGAACCCGCCTCTCTGCTTGCCCCCTCTTCTGCTCACGGCCACAGTTCACCGCCCAAAGCCCAACACCGTGGTGTCATGTTGGCTGTTTATATTATTATGGGCACGCGATCATTAATTATTTTCTTATTAAATATGTGGCTTGATAAGATTAGGTTTTGCTTATTGTGCAAATCTGGAGATGACAGTTTACCCTGGAGATGACAGATGTGTTATTTAAAAATTTTGCTTCATTTTCTATGCTTTTAAAAGTTCGTGCATGTGCAGCTTCCCCCATGGCAATGCGTCTCGGGACCACACAGACTGTGCCCCACCTTGGTGTCTTCATTTTCCTGGGAATGCTGCTCTGGAGACCTCTGTCCTCCAGCCGCGGCCTGGGTCAGGAGCTCTTGGACCACTGGTGCATCTGTGGCCCTGGGACGCCCCTGTGGCCATCACGTTGCGTTGTCCCTTTCTCCTGCTTCACATCGGGCAGCCTGTTTGCTGGATTTCATTTCTTTAGCTCTCTTGGCTTTGTTGCAACAGGGCACAGCTTCCTGCAGCCTCCTGAGGAAGGGTGAAGGGTGCTGCTGTTTTCTGACATACTGCTTTACATGTCTTCGGACGTCTTGTGCAATGATTCATCGTTTGGCTGAACGACAAAGTCTAAGTTGAAAAACCTTTCCTCTAGGAATTTTGACAAGATTTCTGTATCTGGAAAATGACAGCATGGGGCTATTTCAGTCAAACTGTCCCACTGAAGATGAGCATGAATGCTGGAGGCCCTGTGCCCTGCGTGCCTTCCTGCGTGTGTCCTTAAGAGCATGGAGAAAGTGGGAAGATAGTAAGGAATTATTTAGGGTAAAATGCAAGGGGAATGAGGACTAAGAGAGGGCATGGAGCTGCTTTGTCCTGAGATGTGTCATTGTTCTGACGATCTGGACCCTAAAGGGCCGTCTGCACCCTTAAAGAGAACCAGAGTAACTTCTGTGTCCGCCCCTGGTGGATGTGGAGTTTGCCTGAAGGTGTAGAAAATGGCAAGGAACGTGACTTCTGAGAAATTGAAACCACAACCAACCCTTGAATGGATTTGCATTTCAAACTTGTGTGCTCTAGGATGGTCCAGAAATCCCCAACTCATAAATATTTTTTAAA